>JAOPHQ010000327.1:80000-146660 GCA_030340625.1 Merluccius polli | reverse complement strand
GGGGGGGGGGGGGGGGGGGGGGGGGGGGGGGCTAAATGGACTGGCGGGTCTGATTGACCTCTCACTTTGCTCGGCTCAGAATTTCCATTAAAGCCCAAATGTGATGGATCAGTGTAATTCCCTATAGTCCTATTAGAAACATATTGGATCTTTCCATTTTAATGGTCGGCAACGATGTGGCAGTTGAGTTGGCCTCATAGAGATTCATAGAGACTCTTTTATAATTATTTGTGTGAAAAAAATGACATGTAGAGAGAGAGAAAGAGAAAGAGATTGTGAGAGGAGTATGATTATCTGTGTCTGTACACCTGTAGTACTATTGTTTGAGCAAGCACTGTATGGATATTTGGTGTCATCATAAAGCCATCATATCAACCAATGAAAACATAGTTAGTATATACTGTCAATAACTTTCCCCACCTACTTAAGGCACACTTTATTGCTGCCCAGGGAAACCATAATACCTCAATAATATCCATATAATCTCTCTTGAAATACGAAATTCACATGGATTATGCTCGCTCATTAATTATAGCCTACATTGTTCATATATGAGGCTATGAACTCTGGGGTACCAGTGTTTTTTTTTTCGTTTCTGTACAATAGCATCATTAACCTGAAGACCATGAGAGAGTCCAATTAACAGGCATGGCAAAATGACACCCACATGGCCCTTTTAATACCAAAAACGATTTTCCAGTGATCCAAAACTGCTTAATATGGCTTCTTAATATGAGGTTTATTTTTCTTTCCCTTGAGTAGTTAAAAAAGGGAAATACGGGGCAGCAGAGAGTATTTTATCAGCCTCTCCCAGGACCTGAACACTATTCTGGGTAGACAAGGCAGTCCCTAGGATTTACTATCCTGCCATTTTTTTATTCAACCAGTGCCAGTAGTCCTCAAGCTAGGTCCCTCTGCCTTTTCCTTCCCCTTTGTTCTTTGAAGTATCTCTCCTTCTGGAAGATCTGGGCTTATGTTATGTAATGGCAGTACGTTCCAAACAATCCCTTCTTTTTATTCTCCACTATACGTGTCAACATTCATGAGGTTTCCCTTTCAGGCATTGGCGTTCAATTATTGTCCAGAAGTGGTTTGAGGTGGTTGGTTCAGCCGTTGAGAAAACAGTGTAGTAGAAAGGGAAACTAAACTCACTTAACAGACTTTTATGTTTGTTCTGATACACGTTCACCAAATCCAAAATGACCAAACATAACTGGACCGGGAGTAATCATTTTTTCGTATATTAAGTTTCACACCACGTGTGAAGTTCGAAGTTCGTTTTGTGTAATTTTTGTGTTAAAGGTTTTTTTTTTCTCCTACAACTATCAGGAACTTGATTTCCCTTTGGATGTAATTTAATTCCCTGACTACTACTCCATGTCCAATATCCATTTATATTTAAAAATAGCAACCAGACTTGTATGATGGATGGATCCTGACCTGGGTACGAACCCACAGGATCTAATCAAGCTAACGCAAACTGAGACGGACAGGATGACAGGAACAAATGTGTTTGACGATATCTTATTTGCCTGACATTACCAGGTGAATCATTTCAAAGACGCATTAGAAGTTTTCTGATTCGCATATTCATAGATCCTAAGCGTTTCAATAATGTTTTAAAGATGCAATTAAGCCATATTTTGTAGTTTATTGGTGCAAAAACCAAGTATTATTGAATATACTTTAACGGGTTTGAATTCAACTGGATGTTTAAAGTTCTGTTGAAGTTCTGTTATTATCTTTGATCAATGACAAATGGCACACGTATGTAGTCCTAACTTTCATGTGAACGTTGCAGCTTTACCTAGACCTACTGTATATGTTTTGCATTTTAGCAACTGTCTGATTCACCCTTAGGCCTTTAAGAGGATTGGGATTTGAGTGTGGTGATTCAGACTCCAGTAGTGATTAATGGAGGGATGATTAACACAAGTTTGAAAAAGAAGTCGACAGAGGAGTCAAATTCTAGACCCATGATTCCATGTCTCCATCCATTTAATATTATATAATATATATATATATATCTATATATATAGTTAAATAGCACTCTTTTCAAGGCCCTCAAAGTGCTTTACTCAAAGCGAGTGTGTGTGTGTGTGTGTGTGTGTAGGGTATGACACCTCATCCACGACCAGTGTGTAGCACCCACCTGGGTGATGCACGGCAGCCAGTATGCAGAACGCCTCACCACACACTGAGGTGACAGGTGAGGAATGAAACTATCCAATTAGAGACTGGGGTGAAGGATTAGGTTCAGGCATGTTGGTACAAGAGCCAGGGGGTCCGCACTCCCCTATCGATACCCCTTCCCACGCCAAGCACCCCTCCACACCCCATGCACCCCTCCCACAGAAGATGCTTTACAATCCTTGCTGATGTTGATGTTACTTGTGGCATTCTGGGTCCTGCTGTCACTTTGATTGTAAACAAAATATTTCACATTTTCATCCAAGAATAGTGGGGTTTTTTGGCAGTCACACACAATGTTCCCTAAGCGCCACACGAAAGAGAAACTGAAGGATACTGGAGCAAAAGCATTATTTTGTAAGAAGTGACTGTTGGTTTATTGAGCGGTGAGTATGTTGTGCTTTCAGGTCTGTCCCTTCCTTCTAGTCACCTCAATATGTGTGGATAGCCCAGAGGCCATCTTTCAGTTTTCCTGTTGTCCATCTTGGAATCTTTACCTCTTTCTCAAATACACCCAGTTGGTGATTTTTATCATTGGTCGTATCCCTCTGTATTTGATTTATTATTTTTTATTTATTATTTCACATCTCCACACACACACACACATGCACACATGCACGCACGCACACACACACACACACACACACACATACATACACACACAAACACACACTCTTTCTCCTTCCCTTCTTTTTTCACTTCATTCCTCCTTATGTTTCTCAGTCTCTCTCCGTCCTATCGACCCACTTTTTTACATTTCCAATCTTTTCCGCCTCCTTGCTTTTCTTTCTTTTTCTTTCTTTTTTCTTTCTTTTTGCTTCGTCCCTCTTCTTCTTCTTCTTCTTCTTCTTCTTCTTCTTCTTCTTCTTCTTCTGGCGCTACATTTAATTTCCCTTCGGAAGAATTGGCCCACGACGCAGCTGCTGTGGCGTGTGTGTGTGTGTGTGTCGGTGTGATAACGTACGTGAACACTCATTACTGTCTAACAAAGCCAGGTATAAAGGGAGGGAGGGACACTCCCAGCTTTCTGACAATGGGCCGGTAATATGGACTATACGACACAAGGCTTCTCGTCCTGGCAGAAGACGGACAAGCGTATCTCTCCGTCGCCCGTCATTGAGAAGCGGGTATACATTTCTCAAAATAATCCCCCCCCCCCCCTCTACCCCCCGAAAGACCAACCCGACTCACCCGCCTCTCTCTGAGTTTTGCAGTGTTTTTATTTTCTGCCAAGTCAAGGATGTTGGGAGATGTGTGCCGGTCTAACCGTTGACCGATGGTTAGAAATTCACACATTACACACACACAACACTTTATATTTATTCCTCATTGCATTTGCTGTTTGTCTCTCAGGTATGCCACAGTAAACAGTATGTGTTTTTCGAAAAATGTACTCTGAAGTAAGCAAGCAGTAAACCATTATTTCAGAGATGTACGAAAAGTTATGTGAAGGAAATAAATAGCAAAAATTGTATTTCTCAGCAGCGGTCACATCATATTTATGAAATAATGATTAAAATGTGATGTGCTAGACTGCACCGTTATTATGAGACACTGTGGATGTTATTCCAACTTGCACTACTGGCAACCTTCTAACATTGGCAGCCATCATCCATTTATTTGGTAACTTTCATTTTGTTGAAAATAAAAATCTATAAATTAATTATAAATAAAGAATTGAATGTGTCTAATAAAACCCAACCACAGTTCAAAATACCCCCCAAAATAGATTTGTTTTCCCTTAATCTACATTGGACCGTGGTATTTTTCAAATATGTATTGTATTTGTATTCCTATAATGATGACAATTTGAACATTTTATGCCATTAAAATGTAGAATGAACATGGTCATAACATGATCAGTGTCTCGCACCTATTACTCCCTTCCTGTTTCACTCTCTGCCTCTGCTTCTAGGCCCTGTGTGTTGCCAGAACTACAATACCCATCAGCCAACAAAAGAAATGTCTCTTCCCCTCCACTTTAGACTGAGTAATGGCGGCAGCTGATCTAGCAGGTCTGGAGGCTCGTCTCATGGCAGCAGATCAATTAGACATGTCAAACAGACGAACTTATCAGCGTGGCTCTCCTTTATTAATCCTCCACCCCAGTGTGAACTCCCTGTGATCTGACACACACACGTGCACACACATAGGCACACTCACACACTCAATTAAATTGACTAGCTCTCTTCTTATATAACAACTGTTTCATTGTGTTTCATGTTGGATCCGTACACAAAGACTTGCTGATGTGCACGATTTAAGATGCATATAGCCACATATTATACTCCCCCCCCCCCCCCCCCCCCCCCCCCCCACACACACACACACACACACACAAACACACACTCACACACACACAGATGATCAATGTGCTTTGTCAAGAATGTCAGAATGTTTGTACTTCTTTAATAAAAGGAGTTGTTGGAAAATCAATGTGCTGGTTAACTACTGAGTCGATGCTGTGTGAGTCAATGCTATGTGTGTGTGTGTGTGTGTGCAGGGGCGCCGAAAAGGGGGGGGTAAAGGAGACGGATTCTAGGGGCCCATGATTGAGGGGGGCCCAGAGAGGCCCCTAATGATGATGAAATTAACCCCACCCCCCCCCCCCCCCCCCCCGCTCAACAATCGCGCAACAGAAATCCTCCGGTAGCACCCCCCCCCCCCGCTCAACAATCACGCAGCATTAATTGTAAAAATTATTTTCATGGGGCCCAAAATCCCTAGCGGCGCCCCTGTGTGTGTGTGTGTGAGACTGAGACCCTGGCCTGCAGGATATCGCTGCCCAGTGGATGTGACTTGACCTGGGGAGATGCCAACCAAGCCGGCCCCTTCCTCCTGGCTGCTTTGGGGATAACACACAAGAGTTACCACCAGGCACCCACAAGACATACGCAACAAGCTAAGAAATAAGACATTTGAAATGTCATCGAACAAATCTGGAGACGTTTTTTTATCGTTTAATTGTTTTGCATTGATTGACAGCAGAGAGTGTTGCATTAAACACACCCTTCCAGTTCAAATGTAATCTACCTGTGGTGTATCTTCTTCCCTATAGCGCCCCCTCTGTTCGTCCATCAGTATAGTTTACATTCACATTTACACACTTTTACTTATAGGTGTGGGACTTACAGGTGAGCTCACCTACAATCAATATTGAGGCAACTATACAAAACATTTTTGCACAATCAAGTTGAAAAAATGGAAACAAAAAAATAATATAATAAATAAATATAATAATAAATAATAAATATAACATCTTGCAAACAGACTTTAACAAAATATGTATATTGGATAAACAACACATTTACATAACATGAACAAGCATTCAATAACTATGATAACAAAACAATCACAAAAACACAAGCAAAATGGGGGCTAACGGGAACTGATCAAAAGGAGCAAAAAAATAAAAAGGTTTAGTCATATCGCTCGAGTGCTCGTTACCTTGACAACCTCCTCCTTTTCTCCCCTGGCCTTCCATCCTTGGCCATACACCCCCTCGCGACATGGCGTCCACTGTTTCATATTTAATATCACAACTCCCTCCTGGTCCTTCCCTCTCCTTTATGTTCTGTGCTACCGATTTCCCAAACACACACACACTGATCAGTCATTTTCGACATATGGCGCATATATGTGTGTGTGTGTGTGTGTGTGTGTGTGTGCACGTACATGCGTTTGGTGGTTTCCTTAGGGATACTCTGAGCCTTCATTTTTTTCCCCCCTCACCCATCAGTGCTCAGCTCATTAAGACAGACTTCCTCACCTGTCTGCATGTGCACACACACGTACACACACACACACACACACACCCACCCACCCACCCACCTACCTACACACAAACACACACATGCACACACACACACACACACACACACACACATACACACACCCACACACCCACCCACCCACCCACCCACCTACACACAAACACACACATGCACACACACACCCACCCACCCACCCACCCACCCACCTACACACAAACACACACATGTACACACACACCCACCCACCCACCCACCCACCCACCTACACACAAACACACACATGCACACACACACACTTAGACTTGTTCCCCTCTCTTCCTTTCCGCCTCCCTCTCTGTTATGAAAAAAATCAAACCTAATAACAACATCACAAATTATACAACCTACTTTACCTCATTACTCGTTAATTTAATAAGCCTTTGCATGAATTCTCCTTGCACCTAGAGGTAGCTCCCTTCCTCATTCCAATTAAAAGGTGTTTTGTTAGTTAGCATTTGTACAATACACAAAAGTCTGGTACTTCGGCAATGTCAATCTCATGACTTCTTTATTGTGTAGACACCCCCACCTCCCCCCACAGTGTGTTGCAAATTAACTTGGCCTCGCCTGCCATGGCTGGCTTCAGCCATGGCCAATCCTCAACAGTCTCTACGACGGGCCCTCCCTTCACTATGGTTTTGTTCATATCAAATCCTTTGTTGTTACTGCCTATGATGTGAACGTTTCCCTATAAGAATGTATCGGTACATGGACCCTTTCCAGAGGTTGGTTTTATTTATGTCTGTCACAGCACCACCACTTCTATCACCATACTAAATCAAACGGATGAGCTACACCTGTGTTTTTCCTACCGTGAAAAGGGCAGCTTTGGATAACGCTCCAAATGAGTCTTCCCATTTGCTGCATGAAACCAAATGCTCTGCCGCCGTTTCTCCCCCTCTCTCTCTTCATCCCCCTCTCCTTCTTTGCTACCCTCTCCCCTCCCTGCATTCTCTCTCTCTCTCTCTCTCTCTCTCTATCTCGTGGTTACCCTCTCTTGCTCCTCCATTGCTTCCCTAGCTCCCAGGTCCATTGACAGGCGGGGGTTGTGTTAAGTAGTCCTTAGAGGGAGGCTGTGGAAACAGTCAGGTGGGTGGGGAGCGTTAAACGGTGGTGGTGGTGGGGCGGGGGGGGGGGGGGGGAACACTCCTGCCTCCCCCCCCCCCCCCCCCCCCCCCCCCCCCCCCCCCCCCCCCGCCGTGCCGGGGTACCTGCTTACACTTGTCAAGCTGTCTTGTTAGCCCTGCCGCCTTCGAATGTGTGAGTGTAAGGGTGTGTGTGTGTGTGTGTGTGTGTGTACTTTGTGTGTGTGTGTGTGTGTGTGTCCATCTGTGTGTATGTTTCCAACTGTGTATTCATGTGTTTCTGTATATGTCCATGTGTGTTTCCTGTGTGTGTGTGTGTGTGTACTTTGTGCGTGTGTGTGTGTGTCCATCTGTGTGTATGTTTCCAACTGTGTATTCATGTGTTTCTGTATATGTCCATGTGTGTTTCCTGTGTGTGTGTGTGTGTGTGTGTGTGTGTGTGTGTGTGTGTGTGTGTGTGTGTGTGTGTGTGTGTGTGCATGTGTGGTTAAGAATATCTGCACTTGCATCCCATTGCAGTGCCTGTTATATTTACAACTGTGGGCTGGCGACTACATGAAAAAACCTTTGGTTGTGTTCAAAATCCAATAATACTCCAATGTCTGCTACCACCACTACAGATAACAAATACACATTTAGGCGAAAAACGGAGTCAAACTGGTTCACATTACATCCAAAATACCACAGTGTTCATCTGCGGTAAAGAAAAACGACTCCACTTTCGAATTACATCAATAATTGATGCAGCAGAGCATATGTGTGCCAGCTATACTAATATAATATCTGTATGTGTGAGAGTATGTGAGGTCTAGCTGGGGTAACTGTTTAAGCACACTTAATAATAATGATATATATATATGAATATAGAGTTTACAACACAAACCTGGTAGATTATACATAAATTTAGATATGGTAAAAAATAAAACGTGTAGAATATGTATTCTACACGTTTAACTACATTCAATACCAATCTGGTAGATAATATATGAGTTTGTACATTCAATACAAATCTTGTCAAATACATAATTGTGTTTACTCACAGACACACATACACACACAGAAACACACACACGCACACACACACACTGACACACACACAGTGTGGAATCTGTGAAAAGGTCGACCCCCGAGTCCCCTGGGAAGTCAGACGAGATATACCAACAAACACACACACACAAACAAACAGCAATCTGCTGCTTGTCTGCTCTGTTTTCGGTGCTGCACTTGTTCCACAAGATGTGTTATCGTAGCAGGTATAGTTCGACTATAAAAGTAATGAGATGAGAATACATTTTGGCGTGGAAGAGTGCAATATCAAAGTGGAGCCGCTCATTTACGAAGCAAAAATAAAACGAAAAACTCATCCAAATGCATTGAAGTGGCTGCTGAATACCAAATTGATTCTGTGCTCCTTCATCAACAATCAATTCAACTCCTCCATCTGACTTTGAGGTGTTTTCTAACTCGACACCATCGCCATATCGTTAAGCTCTGTAGAGAACAAAGGAACCCCTACCAAGATCATAGCTGGCGACATTGGGATTTGAAAATAAGGGACATTTTCTAGGCGCCCCGCCCCAAGCCGTCCTACCACCCACTACCACTGTCCACATACTCCTTACATTTAGACGAGGGTACACACAGTGAATCCTAAAATCACCGCTTGGCAACCGCTTGCTTAGAAATAGCAGCGCAACAAGGACTGGGTTAAGTAGTTCCTACATTAAGTAAGTGACTACAGTGAGGGGGTCAGACTGAGATACCTGGTTGAAAGTGAAATGCTGTGAACGTCCCTGCATTGTACACATGAAAACACAAGAGGGTAAAAATACGGGAGACAGCGGGAGAGAAGGGGTAAAATACGTGACAATCCCGGGAAAAATCGGAGGGTTGACAGGTATGACCGAGATATGGATCGATACGTTTTTTTCTGACGTACACACTTTATAATAAAACCATACAGCTCTCAGACAGAAGTCCGCGACGGCGATAGGTGGGTGGAGATGGTGACGGCGATGGCAGCCGTTTAACAGCAAATCGCACGGCGCCGCTGAAGTGGCGGCCCAGGCGTGATGGATGTGGTGTGTGGAGGGAATTGCTCCGTGACCATCGATGGCTGCTGTACATTCTGGGGTTGGACTCCGTGGAGACAGGGGACGCGTGACAGGTTGAATATATCACGTTCGACCAGGCATGGGGGGGGAACACCGCAGCAGGAATTTCCCGCCCTGCCGCCCCCCCGTCTCGTCCCGCCCCCCCCCCTGCCTCCCCCAACGCTTTCTTCCCCAGGGACTGAAATCCTATTGGTGTAGAAATTTGTGGTGAAGATGGTGGAATGTGTGGTGATGGTGAAAGTGTGGTGGTGGCAGTGGGGATGGAGCAATGGAGAGGTGGAGGGGTTATATAGGCAGAATAGAAGTGTGTGTGTGTGTGTGTGTGTGTGGTGGGGGGGGAAACAATTCTGTGTTGAAATCATGGTTCAAAGTTGGAGAGCCAAGAGGGGTGGGGATAACAGAGAAGGGAGGCCTTCTCTGCTTGATCTTTTCCTTGACTTCCCCCTCTACTCTACCCTCATTCACTTTATCTCTCTTCTCTTCAGTTAGCCTCTCCGTCCTCTCCTTTCTCTCACCTTGTCCCCTGCTACCTCAAACACACACACACACACACACACACACACAGATAACCAGTCACACATACAACTAAGCACAACACACACACACACACACACACACACATATAGACACACAACCAAGCACAATCACACACAACCAAGAACAAACACAGTCACGCACACACACACACACACTGACCTCCACGATCCACACCTCTACACACACAGCGTCTGTGCAGTCAGGTGAACCAACCGGTGAGAGAATGATGAAAAGCGGTTTCAACCAGATCCGACGTTTAGGATTACCGGCGAATGTTCCGTCTCACACCGCTGCCGCAGAAACCGAACCACCCCTCTCTTCCTCCACCCCTCTTCCACCACCACCCCAACCCCACCCAAAAAACAAACTAATCCATATCGGTTGAACAGGTGGGCCGTGGTTACAGGGAGAGTGAGAGGTGGGAGCCGGAACGAATATTAATGAATCCTCGGTCGGTAATTAGTCATGGCGTGCCGTAATGGATGTTTGTCGTCGGCGCTGGCGCGCTAATGGCTTCGTGAGGCTCCGTGCGAACATGGGGAACTGCCATCGGGGGGGGGGGGGGGGAATTGCAAAGTCATTCGGACATGATGAATGTTTTAGGGTAGGCAGAGAAACCACGGGAATGCCCGTCCTAATTTCACGATATCACATTTTAAAAAAAAAAAAGGATGATATAACACAATATGTGTTCTCGGATGATTCTGCTATTTCTCGGTTAATTGTGATGCTGTAGGATGTGTCAGGGGACGAGAGTACAGAGGACTGCGGTTCCCCCTGTCTCCATCCAGGAAGTGGATGTGGAGGTGAGTATGCCTGGGGGTGCACTTGGACAACAAACTGATACCTTGGTGGACTTGGTGACAAGTGAACAAGTTTATTAGGAAATATGGTTCTGTCCTCGGTGTCACCCTGGACCCCTGTGGGGAAGGTGGCCAGCAGGATGAGGATGAGGACCAAATTCCTCGCCATCATGGAAAATCCCTCCCATCCCCTTCATGACACTGTGGCAGAGCAGAGAAGCTCCTTCAGCAGATTATTACAACTAGGTTGCACTAAGGAGCGCTATTGACCTTTTCTTCCTGCTGCAATAAGACAGACAGATAGCCGATGGGTTCAGAGATTAGTTGCAAATATTTCTAGCCAGTATCTGTTTTTTGAAACTACCCAGTAATGGGTGTTTTGTGTACCTGTTCAATAAACATTGTATTTTCTGTACCACCTTGTGTTGTGTCTGTTTCCTCTTGAGGATGTTAGGTTCTGCAAAGGTTACCTTTATGGATAACTTATAAATGTTTAATAAGGCATAGATAGTTCTCACTTTAGATTAGGTCACGCAAAAGTCTTAACTAACGATTAGTAAATGCTTTACAACTAGCTTTAGTAAGCATTAGTTGCATCATTAGTAAGTGTTGGTTATTAACCGTTAAGCATTTATTAAGCATTTATTAACTATTTACTAATGCTTTCTAAATGCTTCTTTACCACTGGTTTGTAACTACAAAAATACTTAATTTAAGTATGGTAAACAAGTCGTCTGTAAGGTATGACAATGCAGTTCTCAAACACCTTAAAAATGGCCCTATTAATACAAAATAAATAATTTATATACAGTATATATAAATGCTTAACATAGTGTTTATTAGTAGGTTAGTAATGATTTAATACTGTATTATTCATGTTTTACTAATGATGAATTAACTATTATAAATTAACTTACTAATCATAAACAAACCATTTGTAACATTTGTAACCATTTTGTGTCTTTATCAATGCTTAACATAGTGTTAGTAGGTTAGTAATGATTTAATAATGTATTGTTGATGTTTTACTAATGATGAATTTACTATTAACGAATACATTGTAAATGCTCCAAAGTGTTAAGTTATTATAAAGTGTTACCAACTCCCTGGGGGTGGGGCTCGGTGGCGAGCGCCTGGTGGCCGGGCCTGTACCCATGGGGCCCGGCCAGGCACAGAACCGAAGAGACGACATGGGACCCCCTTCCCGCATAATCACCACCAGCAGGAGGGGCCAAAGGGGTCGGGTGCAATGTGAGCTGGGCGGGGGCCGAAGGCGGGGACCTTGGCGGTCCGATCCTCGGCTGCAGAAGCTAGCTCTAGGGACGTGGAACGTCACCTCTCTGGTGGGGAAGGAGCCTGAGCTGGTGCGCGAGGTTGAGAAGTTCCGGCTAGATATAGTCGGCCTCACCTCGACGCATAGCAAGGGCTCTGGAACCAGTCTTCTCGAGAGGGGTTGGACTCTCTTCCACTCTGGAGTTGCCACTGGTGAGAGGCGCCGGGCAGGGGTGGCAATACTTATTGCCCCCCGGCTTGGTGCCAGTATGTTGGAGTTTCACCCCGGTAGACGAGAGGGTAGCCTCCCTCCGCCTTCAGGTGGGGGGACGGATCCTGACTGTTGATTGTGCCTATGGTCCAAACAGCAGCTCAGAGTATCCACCCTTTTTGGACTCCTTGGAGGGGGTGCTGGAAAGTGCTCCCTCTGGGGATTCCCTCGTTCTGCTGGGGGACTTCAACGCTCACGTTGGCAGCGACAGTGAGACCTGGAGGGGTGTTATTGGGAGGAACGGCCCCCCAGATCTGAACCCGAGTGGTGTTCAGTTATTGGACTTCTGTGCTCACCACAAATTGTCCATAACAAACTTGGCACCAGGACACCCTAGGCTGCAGTTTGATGATTGACTTTGTAGTCATGTTGTTGGACTTGCGGCCGCATGGCTTGGACACTCGGGCGAAGAGAGGGGTGGAGCTGTCAACTGATCACCACCTGCTGGTGAGTTGGCTGCGATGGTGGGGGAGGATGCCAGTCAGACCTGGCAGACCCAAACGTATTGTGAGGGTCTGCTGGGAACGTCTGGCAGAGTCTCCTGT
This sequence comes from Merluccius polli, assembly GCA_030340625.1. Classification (NCBI taxonomy): domain Eukaryota; kingdom Metazoa; phylum Chordata; class Actinopteri; order Gadiformes; family Merlucciidae; genus Merluccius; species Merluccius polli. The sequence goes on along the minus strand of JAOPHQ010000327.1, from coordinate 134,031 downwards.
CAGTGAGAGCTTCAACTCCCACCTCCGGGAGAGCTTTGACCATGTACCTGGGGAGGCGGGGGACATTGAGTCCGAGTAGGCCATGTTCCGCGCCTCCATTGTTAAGGCGGCCGACCGGAGCTGTGGCCGCAAGGTGGTCTACACCCTCTGCAGGATCCTTGAGGGTGCATGGGAGTTTGCCCAACCAGTCCATATGTGTTTTGTGGACTTGAAGAAGGCATTCGACCGTGTCCCTCGGGGAGTCCTGTGGGGATGACCGGGTCTGGGCATCCCTGCTTAGGCTGCTGCCCCCGCGACCCGGATAAGCGGAAGAAGACGGAACGGAACGGTTACCAACTCCTCCTCTACAATAAAACTATACAACTCCTCCACCACAATAAGACTATACAACTCCTCCGCCACAATAAGACTATACAACTCCTCCTCTACAATAAGACTATACAACTCCTCGTCTACAATAAGACTATACAACTCCTCCACAATACGACTGTACAGCTCCTCTGCCACCAGGCTGGTGGATGTTAAATCAAACTGAACTTTCCTCACTGATGTCTATTGTCTTTGATTCTATGATCACTTTATTTTGTTGCTGTTGTTTGTATGCGATGTGAGCTGCTGTAATATCCCCTTGGGGATTAATAAAGTATCCATCTAGCTTTCTATTATGTGGCTGTTGTTATGGGCCAGTGTGTTACTTTTTTGATCAAGTGATTTTGACTTTATTTTTTGCAAGGCAAATCAAGACATAAAGACAAGGAAGAAATATATACATTTTTAAAAAAAATGTCTTTATACAATAAAGGTATTTATCATTTAGAACTGGAATTCCCCTATGATAGAGGTTTATGCCCTTTTATTTATTTAGCTTAAAATGCTTTAATCTTCCCGTCAAGGTCAGACAATTTTGGGTCAAACTACAAGCGGGAGGACCAGGAGAAACGACTGGTGATAAAGAGGGAGAATACATTTTTTGCCCGGGCCCGCGGCTGTAGGTCGGAGCTTTACAAAATGACTTATCGCTGCTCATCAGAGAAAACAACAGCCCTTATTCATCAACTTGTCTGAAGGTGAACAATAGTGCCGCAAATTTATCGAGCACTCAAACTACCATTCCTGTTGAATAATGGACTCCATGGTTACCAAGAAAGGGGATGTCCTACTCACCCCCCCCCCATCCTGGCACCAACGAAGAAGAAGATGAAGCACCTGTTCTTAACAGAAATGACAAGCTGTAATTGAAAATGTAATTGACCAATTTTGCGTCAATTAACATCACAGACTTTTTTTGGTCAAAGTGCGAAGGTGGTGTAGCACAACACACACCCGCACGCACACACACACACACACACACACACACACACACACACACACACACACACACACACACACACACACACACACACAGGCACACTACAGTTGTCTAAGATTTGCAATTTTTTTCCCTATATGCAGGTATCAGAATGAGAGCTTTTGAGAAGGTCACCACTTGCACATGTCAAAACATCCTTCAAAGACAAAATTAAATGTCTTTTTTTCTCACTTGGTTAGATTATTTCCACAGCCATATTATTGACTGATCTCAACGACGTATGCAAAACATGTTAATGCATGTATTGGATGTTTTACATGAACATCCATAAGTAATCCATTTACCTTTGGCCATTGGCCACCTAACCCCCCCCCCCCCAACTAAATCAGTTGGTATGATTTTAACTTGTCAATCAAAATCTAACAGAAATCGGTTGTGTTTTAACAACACAATGTTTTTTTTGTTGTATTGTACATACTGTGGTATTCTGTGCCACTCCTGGGCCACCCTTATTAAATGAATCTGGACACACCACTGCATACAATGTGATTCAAGCATACCTTACTTGTAAAATAAGATTTAGAAAAATAAAAGATTCAATACAAATGAACAAACAAGATAAATAAGATATAACAAATACAAATATTTAATAACAGTAACGCTTATTATTGTAATTTAATCACAACAAGACCGGGGAAGTCATAGATAAGAAACACATATCAGTGTTTGAGTAACACACACACACACATGCACAGTAGCTGAATCTAATCACAACAGCTTCTGAATAATGTCCTTTGATATATTTATAGCAAGAATGAAATTAAAATCATCAAAGTGTCAAACTTTTGTGTCCCCGCAAATGATTAAAGTCACAGCCAGGGTGAATCACTCGGGCAATTTTTGAGGACATTTTAGGGATTTTTTGGGGGACATTTAAATTATAATTTTTTTACTTGCACTTTCGGCATTAGTATTAGGTTTATGTTCCTCGCTGTTATTTCTCCTCATTTGAACTGAATACCATTAGCGTAAATCAAACACTTTGGTAACTGTTTAAATGATCACACAGTGGATTCCAACAAGAACCCTCTTCCATATAACATTATTTAACAGTCTTAATTTCATTAATTTTCCTTCTTGTCATTACAAAAGGTGACACTTGATTAAACTTTTTTGTCTTAATACAACACATGGTCAGCACAAAAAAAAAAAAGAAGTAAACAAATGACAGATGATAGAATTATAGATGAATGGATGGGTGAATGAATGAATAACTAAATAAATTGATGAATGGATGAATAGATTGCCAGGTCTTGGCAATCAAGAATGTACCTCCCTCGCTCTTACTCCCCTCCCACTGCTTCTGTTGTTGTTTGCCCTTACCTCGCGTTCCTGGAGGGGCCATGGCATCTTAAAGGGCCTGATGAAGTGGGGCCCCATTGTGGAGAACAAAGGGGCCACTCCATCTTGGCTCTATCTGGCTGACATATTGGGTCCTCTGGGACCGGTTCAGTTGCTGGAAGATATTCAGCGAGTCGCCCACTGTGTGGTGAAACGCAACTAGAGAGACGAGAGAGAGAGAGAGAGAGAGAGAGAGAGAGAGAGAGATAGGAATAGGTGGATAGACAGAAACTATAGGAACACAATTAGTGATACATTTTGTGCAATTAAATCACTTGCATATTTTTTGTTTGTCTGTTTTTTAATAATGGTGCGTTTATGCTTTGATAATAATAAATTAAATTGACCCATGTCAACGTTGTGACTGAAACCGTTCACATTTGAAGGTCATGACACATGCCACTCAACCCAACATGTATCGTGTCTGACACTTTGACATGTGCCTTCTGACACCTCTATGTCTATATTGTCAGGTATGCATCAGCAAAGTCAAGAGGCATCACTATCACTGAGCGTGACATCCATAAGGAGACCCAATAGGGATTTAGTTCCCAACTGAAATTCCTGATGAAATTTGTCGCTAGTCACTTTGGATAAAAGTCAAATAATCAAATATTCGTTTTTTATTACTTTTTCCTTATTCTAAAATGGAGTACAGCAGCACATGCGTATCGAGGCCCATTCACTGACCAAAGGTTTTTATAGCCATTTTTTGTAGCGAATGAGAGAAATAATCTAACGTGTAAAAGGTCTTCCTCAAAGCATTCGACTGAAGCCAATTAGCTGTACAATCTGTTCACAGACCCTCAAACCACAACTGCACCAACAACCAACTGCAGTACTGAGAGTGGGAATAGCAAAGCACATGTTTTTTTGTTGTTGTGCTGCAACAAGCTATATTTTCTGATTAAACTTGGTCCAAAGATATGTGAAAGGACATTTTACTGGTGAGAATAATCATGCAATAAATACTGATAAACCATCCACCGTGTCCTGAAGAGTTTTGTAAACTTTTTGTTTGAACGGATTATGATTGGGTCAACTATGTTATAATCTACATGACTCATGAAAATCATGTTTCTTTTTATTTCATCTCAGCTCATATTTTTCAACATAATAATTTCCCTACCAATCTCATAAATACATTTTGAAGGCTGGCATTCACCTTGAGACATCCAGTCCAATAAAAGAAAGAGATGAGTATGGAGGAAATTGTGCCAAATCCCCAGATCTATAAACACATGGAGCAGTCAATACAACTGCAAGGCCAGGCAATATGTCTGTAAAGTTTGTGAATGAGGTTATGTTGTCCTCACTACAGTGTAGGAACTGCAGCTATCCAACTAGATAAACTCTCGCTTGCAAAATGATGACTTGAGTCTTAGTAAGCTTTACTTGCGGTTTACTGTGGCTCCTTACACTATCTTAGACAGAGGGAAAATTGTAACAAAGACAGGATACAAACAATTTTTCCAAACAAATCAAATGCTTTTTCATGTAAATAACATTGTTAATATTAACTTATAAGCACAACTATGAAATGATTTACTGACGACATTGCCTCTGTAGGGTTTACAGCGTGTGAATCTAGAAAGACGTGTCGACAGATACCAAAATAAAAGTCCACCCGACGTTATGCCTTAAAGGCCAACACAGTGGTCTTTACTCTCCAATACAGTATCATATACAACTATTCATAAATACGACTACAATCTACCTGTTGACCATCACTGCAAAAAGGCTAAAAGCTCATTCCTGTAAAGTCAGGTCTGAGGATATATCAGTAGCAAGGGAAAGAGGAAGACATTAAGCGGGTACATTTTTTTGGCAGGTGCGTTGAGTCAGATGTGCTTGACATGGTCGTCAGTTACATCGTTTCAATTCAATTTTCATTTCAATCCCTCTGAGTTTTTTTTTCTGCGTAAAGTGCGTGTTTGGCAAGATGCGGCGACTTGGGGGTGCTACGGTGCGACATGCAAATAACAGATTAACCTTTCGTGGCTTTTTTTTTTTTCAATTCATTTGATTCAGCCCATTCTTGTTTTTTTGTCTCCTTCTCATTCTTCAGATTGTATAATATAAGATACCTGAGAGTGAGAGAGAGATTACGAATGGGCTTTCAGGTCCCTCTAGCATGTATTTTGCATTGTTGAGCAGCAAGCGCTGGGGCCTCCACTAATGGTAATTGGGATGAATAATGCATGCTGGACGTTAGAAACAGCCTTTTGAATGGGGCTCGCTGTTTATGGCAAATAACAACGTGGGGAGCATCGAGCGTATGGAATTGATGCAGATGTGCACACTTAAGGTTGTGCCTGAATCTCTAAATTGGTTTTATCGCGAATGCTACCTGCACACACACGCACATGCACACACACAAACACACACAAACACACACATTCATACAGACAGGCAAAACTCTGTACACAACATGGACACACACACGTACGCATAAGGACACATGCACACACACACACACACACACACACATTGTGTGTGTATATATAGCCAAAAGTACACAGAAACACTGTACACAACATGGACACACACATGCACACATAAGGACACACACACACATTGTGTGTCTATACAGCCAAAAGTACACAGAAACACTGTACACAACATGGACACACACATGCACACATAAGGACACACACATGCACACACACACACACGCACACACACATTGATACAGATAGGCAAAACTCTGCACACAACATGGACACACACACGCACACATAAGGACTCACACACACATAAGGTCACACACATTAATAGAGATATACATATGTGTACATGACATGTACACATGTACGGACACACATACACACACATACATAGTACAGATAGACACGCATGCGCAAGGACACGTGGCCTTTTGCATGCACATTGCAGTTCTTTCTCATTAGCTTAAACTAATGAACACAAATCCAATACAGTCCATTAATGAATAAAGAGACTCAATAAAGTAATCAGACTTCATTCTCTCTCTCTAGCTCTCTATCTTGGTCTCTCTCTCTCACTCACGCCCTCTCTCTCTATGCAAATTTTTGTTTTTAACATTTTAATTAACAACAACTGCATTATACTGTTATTATGAACTAATAACGTTTGCATAATATAATTCAATAAATTGCATTTAAACAATGCGGTGGAGGTCGTCCATGCTCATCAGCATGAAGCCAGTATGAAGCGTGCCCCCTCATATTCTAGGCCTATATGGGCCTAAAGAATATTGCATACATAATAAAGTTTTGAAAAATACCATCTCTTAGAATGACAATATGAACAAATCCGTAGCATATTCAAAAAAAATCCAACTATAAATAATTGTAGCGACCCGCGCTACAACACGGGGTCGGACGCGGTATTACGTTTGTGTGTAGCGATGATGTTGTGTTTGTTGTGTTGTTGAGTTCTATGTTTATGTGACATATGTGTCCATTGGGACCTGACTGACTGACTGACAGACAAGTATGTGTGCCGTCTGTGTTGTTGTTGATCAGGGTCGAAAATAAAGGTCACTCCTGCTGGTCACGCGGTGTAGGGGACGCAGGCGTGAGACTAAAACAACGCCTGGTCTCTTGTGGTCGATACGTTTTACGGCACGGCATAGCTGGCCACAATATTAACACAAAAAGTTATTTCCAGCCAAGTCGTTGAAAGACTATTCTCATTAAAAAGCGAGCAAACGGCGTAATATTCCCACTACCTGTATGGCTCAGAATGGATTATTAATAATTAATTACATCATTCAATTCCATACATGTCCCATAACATACGTAAGACAAAAGAAGTAGACCTTTAATGTACTTATACTGTAATTCCAAAAACTTCCTCATAAAAAAATTACATGACCAGAGATATGCATTTGGGGACTGTTGCAACACACACACACACACATATGAACACAGTCCTCCCGCCCCCCCTTACACACACACACACACACACACACACACACACAGTCCCTCACAAAAGTACTCCCACACACACACATCGAAAGTTCACCCCGATCTTCGAGTGCAAAATAGCACTGCAATAAAAACCCACGCCCGCAACGTGAGTTGTAATTTAGCGGGGAGTGTGAAATGGATTTTGATTACAGGCTTGTAACAAAAAAAAGTACAGTTGACCCTCTTATCCGCCATCTAGAAGACAGAGGTCACTCGCCCCGTCTCTCTCTCTCTCCCTTCGTGGCGTAATGAGCGTCTGACTGTGCCTGGCCAGAAGAAGCGTGCTACTTGTTTTTTGGTTTCTCTCATGGGCACTTTAACCCCTCTCCGCACAACACAATTATGGTGCTTTCTACCAAACAATAGTTTTCTGAAAATCATCCTCCATGCCATCCCCAGGGAGCAACTCCGCCGCCGCTCCACAACGCCTGATGAGGCCGTAGCGGACATTGAAGCGATTTCGTCATTTCTTCTTCTTCTTCTTCTTCTTCTTCTTCTTCTTCTTCTTCTTCTTCTTTTTTTAGGTGTGACCAGATCCCGACATGTGCTGTTATTATTGTTTTCCGATGCTTATCCCGCTACATGGCAGATAAAGGTATGCAAATGAGTGTTAGTGCCATATGTGATAGCTTAATAAGTGTTAGCCTAATAGAGTGGTGCAGGAATGAGTCCTAAAGTTAGCATTTTGGCACTTCCGGTTCCCTCGTCTCGAAGTCAATAGGTTTTTTGAATGGGTTTTTGGTTCGATGCCTGAAATAAGGTTTGTGGTTTTATACAAGCTTAAGTGACGGCCACGTGGCCATCTCTTAAACTGGTGTAAAACCACAACCTTATTTCAGGCATCGAACCAAAAACTCATTCAAAAAACCTATTGACTTCGAGACGAGGGAACCGGAAGTGCCAACATGCTAACGGAAATTAGCATGTGAATGGGTGAGCACGTACATTTTGAAGCTTTTACGTGTCTTAAAAAACTTCTGGCGATTGCATTTACACTTCAAAAATCATAAAAGTAGTGTTCATTGGTGAAGATTATCTTGCTTAACAAAACATGTAAGTATCGTAAACTTTTGTTTGCCACAGAGCTTATTTTCTGCAATAATCCCAAATCCAATGGGAAAAACCCCATTGTCTTGTTGTCAAGGGAACCCACGGCGATGCTCACTTCCGGTTTGGCCGACAAAATACGTCATCCCTGCACCACTCTATTGTTTTCAGATCAACAGGTAGGCCTATGCAAATGAGCGTTAGCGCCATAGGTGATAGCTTAAGTGTTAGCCTAATTAGCATTGGCGTTAGTGTCGTGGAGATTTGTAAGCATCCCCATTAGGACGAGGTTCGTCGGTTTGTTTGTTTCTATGCAGGCCCTACAGCTTTTTGTTTTTTAACATAATGTTCAGATTCAGACTTTCGTCTGCGTATTTTTCAGACATTTATCCGACCATGCGGAGGATCAACAGTGTATGTTCATTAGCATTATGTCCTAGCATATGCCCTCTGTACGTGGTGTGTTTGTTGAAGCAGGGTTTAACCTCTGTAACGAGCTACTTGATGAGTTGTTGAAGTATAATAAGAAAGGTTTGGCCTGTGTGTGTGTGTGTATATCAATCTGTGGGAGGGTGTGTGTGTGTGTGTCAGTCTGTGGGAGGATGTGTGTGTGTGTGTGTGTGTGTGGGCAGGGGGGGGTAGCTGTTTGTTTAATCCCATTCGGCCACCCGCTGATTGAGTTAATAAATATACACAACACAATAAATGAACCGCCTCTTATTCAGTCCTATTGACGAGAGAGACAGCTGGACATAAAACGCAACATCCCCTCTTTCAAAATAATTGTTTCCCCTGCTACACCTTTGCCTTTCATGCTCCCCGTCACTAATCTCTACCCTCTCTCTCTCTCTCTATTCATATTCAGATGTTTTCTGCCTCTCTTTCAACTCATTTTTTTTCAGATCAACTCTTCCTCACAGTTATCTCCTTATTTTCTTACTTCCTGCACACAAACCTGTTTTATACCTCCTCTTGTCCCTCTCCCGTTATACATACCCCTCCTCCCCCTCTCTCTATCGCTATTTGTCTCTCTCTTGATTATTATTTTATTTAGTTTGATATCTTTATGCTTACTTTTTCTATATACATTTTCATATTTTGAATTAATATGTTGTGCATTGTTACCTTGTGGCTTCACCTCTCTCTCCCCCTCTCCAGGGTGCAGGGTGCTCTTCGCTCATCCATCAGCCCACCGGTTCCTCAAAAGAGGAGCGGGAAAGGAGGGAAAGAAGGAAGGGAAGAAGAAAGGAAGGAAGGAAGGAAGGAAGGAAGGAAGGAAGGAAGGAAGGTGAGGGTGTTTCGACTCCCAGTCGAAAGGTTCTGGTTTCCATCCTGTTTGTAGTCGAACCTGTAGGCGTCCTTGAGCAAGATGCCCTAACCCCCACCCACAAGCCTCTGAATTCAGTGTTAAGTGGCTTTTGATAAAAGTGTCCGATACATTACTAAATAGTCGTTGGTGAGAGTGTGAAAGTTAACATGGGGGACGGAAAAGGAAGGAGGGGTGAGAGGGACAGAGAAGATAGGGATGGGAGGGTCAACCATGCAGGGGGAAAACACGCATGTGTGTCATTCGAAAGAAGCTGCTTCAAATCACAAGAAAGCTGTGGATTGAAACAGATCACTAAACCTTAAAATGAATAAAGTTGATTAAATTAGACTGTAATTCAAAGTGGGTGGTGGTGGTGGGGTGTGTGCTGAGAACTGGGAGGTGGACAGTGTTGTATTGTCAGTTGTTATTGACTGATTATCATAAAAAAAACATTCCTACCTCATTTGCATAACACCACTAATCTGTTGCCATACACTTTAATCCCATTCTCATGTATTGATTTGCAAAAACAGTTGTGTACGTCCACGCGTGCTGATTAGCAAAGATGAACTTACTCGTAGCCATTTTGCGCAAAGATTACAACACTTACGCTGTCTAGCAGCGTGGTACATTTTGAAGCCTGGGTCTCCAACAAGTGTAAAAACCGATGTCTTGTCAGTTGTATTAGGATGGCTTTGTTTTATCACCTCGCATTGTGTTTCCCCTCAGCTGGTTGTATGTATCTGCCAAGGAGAGACAGATTGAACCAATTTTTCATCTCTGACGGGGGAATTAGCTGTGTGATAGAGAGCCAGTGGCAGTTTTTGTGTTAATATCAACAAGCTGTGCCACAGTCAGTGGTTTGTCTTTCATTGTCTGAGAAAAAAAAATGGAAGTCATTTTGAACTGAAGGCAATGTCGAACAAGAAATTGAATTGAATTCAATTCATTGTCAGGGATGTTTTATTAAATATGGGACATTAAAACCTCTGAACAATACTTGTATATTGCAAAGATGCTGAATGGGGAAAAACTCATTGGAATGCAACCAACAGTGGGTTTTGTGTTTTATACAGCATACAGTTGTCGCCCTTGTAGACCTCAGTCGGCAGTAAATAGAGAAACAAATGTATAATGTATCAGCAGAGAATATGAAGGCTGACCCACTGGCGGTACAAGGTTTCCTCCTGGAGAAAAATAAATAAATAAATAAAACAACCAATTTGAATTGTGAGGCCGACGAGGTCTGACAGTCCTGGCTCCGCTCCAAGTCTCGGGCAGATTGAATTTTTCGCCGTCTCGGACAGCTCTTCTGAGTATGAATGGGAAGCGGGGTTACGTTGTGGCCTGCCGGAGTAGAGCCATCCCTGAATCGTAACGACAGCTTGCTTCACTCTATACCCTTTATTACTTAAAGCCAGACCCCTGAGCCCGGTGGAGACCGTCTGCCCAATACTGTAACCCCCCCCGCCCCCTTCACCCCCAAAAAATAAATAAATAAATAAAAACTTCAGTCCCCTCGCTCTCTCTCTCTCTCTGTCTCTTTCTCTTTTCTCCCGGTCGGGGCACTCAATTTCCCCCCAGTGCCATATCGAGTCGGAATCAGATAACTGGCAAAAAAAATAAAAGAGCTGGGAAAATCTAATGCATATCAAGTGAAAAGACATGGTGTCGGATGGGGCCCAAGACCTCCACACACACCCCTCCGCCACCCGGCAACAGATACATTGCACTCTGTAGACGCAAAGTACGATACGATACGATACAACTTTATTTGTCAGCTTTGGCTGAAATTCTTTTTGCGTCCCTGGGCAGCTCATTTAAGGATAGGAGGACAGAGACAGTACATGTAAGACATATGGCATCAATGGACAAACATGTATACAGTACAAGTAGGACATAAACAACATTAAGCATGAACAGACAAACATGAGACACAGCCACAAATGAGAGTATCAAGCATGACAGGGGACAAAGCATACATGTATTACAAGAAAAAGACTACAACAATACATCCAAACTTTCAAACAACACTTGGAGACATTACATCCATGAAGAAATATTGCACTTGATCTTAATGTTGCTGGTTTAACAAAAGTATTGATTGGTGTATAAAAGAGTATCTAAGTCTGTTGCGGTTAAAAGAAGGAACTCTAAAGCGCCTGTTTGAGGGCAGTAGCTGATATTCTCTGTGTAGAACATGTGAGATGTCAGTGGACATGTATCTGGCCAGCCTGAGCATGCTCTTGTTGTGGGCCTCCTGGAAGTGGTGTGCTACAGGTAACCCAATGATCTTTGAGCAGATTTTAATCTGATGATGTAATTTTGCCTTATCTTTGACTAGAATGCTACTCAGCCAAACTGTGCTACAATAAAGCATTACACTCTGGATCACTGACGTAAAGAACAGAGAGATTATTTGGGTGTTAGCTCCAAAGGGTGCTAGCTCCAAAGTGCCAATACTAGCGCAACACAGGGGTTACTGGGGGGGGGGGGGGGGGGGGGGGGGGAATGGGAGTGGGGACCGAAGTAAACTAGCAGTGTATAGAGCACTTATGGGGACAGTGTAGGACGGAGAAAAATGTAACTGGAGGCCCAAGCCAAGTGAGTCTTTTCAGGTGTTACGTCATGATACTGAAAGCCGAAATGGACTTTGAGAGGGTTTTGTTTGGGATTGGTTCCCCCTGCATCACATGAGGGACATGGGACATGGACACAATTTATTGTGATGCCTCTGGGGTGGGATGTTGTTTTAGTCAGGTGCACATACAGGAGAGATTAGAATAGAAAAAATAGAATGTGTTGTCGGAGTGACGCCACTTGAGGCAAATTTATCCTCAATATAATGTCCATTGAATAGTCACATTCAATATACCCTTCAACTATCCGTGAAGTGAACATACACTCCTAGTATATTTATACCATATACTTTCAATTACAAAAAAATACATTCCTTCAGGGGGGGGCATTCTTTTTGTTTTTTTCATGAGGCCCAGAAACCCTGGCTACGGCCCTGTTGACAAGCTAGCAGTTTCACTGCTCAGTGGCATAACCTAGTGGACATTTGTATTACCCCCAGGGCCCTGGGATGCTAGTCATCTTCACCTTACAGTAATATACTACTTCACTTTTGATTCTCCCCAACTCCCTGTTAAATCATCCAGCAGGGTACCTTCTAAAACCTGGGGTGGTGTGGGTTATTTCTTGAGGGACCGACCAGATATGATGTCGGAGAAGAAGCAAGAGAGTACAAGGAACCAAAATGTGTGTGTGTATGTGTGTGTATACGAGAGTGGGCGAGAATGTGTGTGTGTGTGTGTGTGTGTGTGTGTGTGCATGCATGTGTGTGTGTGTGCAGGCTCGGACTGGTAATCTGTACAACCGGGCAAATGCCCGGTGGGCCGTGTAAGAGAGAGAGAATGTATGTATCGATGTGTGTGTTGTGTGTGTGTGTGTGTGTGTAAGAGAGAGAGTGAGGAAGTGTGTGTGTGTGTGTGTGACATAGGCTATTGGTGTAAAATCACAACTCTTATATTTGGCAGCCTGGGACATATACACTAGGTAGCTGTTAGGGGGCTGCTGCTTGCCGGTGTACCCAAGAGCAAATGTAAACAGCTGGCTAGGTACTGCTCAATCTCAGCAAATAGGCAGCCTGGCAGTTTGGAGAAGATCACGCTACCTGTACCCTTAAGTGCCTGTAAGTCTGTAAATCTCTGTACATTTTGAATTCCAATGGAAAATAAATCAATATGTGAATTTAAATAAAGCATTTCAAATGTGAGAGATCTCTCTCTCACATTTGAAATGCTTTATTTGAATTCACAAATAAGAGGGAAAGAGCGAGATGGAGAGTTGTGAGCCGCGATGGGCTCGTTATCTTACCCGTCTGTTGAGTTTCAAAGGACTCGGGTGTACCTGTCGCCCCTTGCTTACAGCAGTCAGATGCAGTATCATTACCTCAATAACAGCGTTCCTGGGCTCCTTGTCCCAGTTCGGTTACACTTTTACAGTATAGTAAAGTGTGTTTTACTTTGTAAACTAAAGTAAACCACACCAATATGTTTTACTTTTTGTCCAGGGGACTGTACGATATTTAGCGGGGGGGGAGGGCCGGTCGCCAGACGATCGGGTTAAAATTGTTCTGCCTGGCCCTCCCCCCTGGTACATTTTTTTTTTCCGGGGCCCTCCCCCCGGCTCAAAAAAATTCTCCTAGGCCCTCCCCGCTACGTGAATCAAATAAAATTGGTCGGAAAATGACGTTTACAAGGTTAAAACGGCCACATAAGCACACATACACACACACGGGTACACACGCAGCAAGAGCAGGGGTTTATGCCACGCTGTGCCTTGAACTTGAGAATGGGGACAAGCCTGCTTTTATCAATGTTACGAGACTCCCCCAATAATTTCACAACTTGGCTGATGACATTGTACCTTATAGGCTATTATAAGACAAAACACAAACTACTGTGACTAAGAGCGACTAATGATCACCCTGCGATTCTTGGTCTATGTGGTCAGTGGCATCAGTTTGGTTTTAGAAGTGGTGGGGACAATAACCATAAGCTTGAGTGTGGTTTGAAAAGTGCTGGGGACCCTTATGTAAGCTATTCATCCATTCAACGCTGCATTACAATATGCTCTACATTCGGCGCGATTGTCAACGGGGGGGGGTCCGCGGTCCGCCAGCCGCGGACCCAGCACCGGACCCGCGGACCCGGCCGCGGACTCAGCCGCAGACCCAAGTCCACACACAGCCCGTGTGCATGCTGTGAGGATGTCATCGTGCGCGCCTATCGCATGATTTAGACTTGACGGTTTCGGCAGACAACCCGTTCTCATCCCAACTCGTAATATCCTACCGACGATTTGTCACGCCCGGGGGTGGGTGGGGGGGGGGGGGGGGGGGGGGTGTTCGTGATTGTCAACGGGAGGGGGGGGGGGGGACCGCGGACTGATGACGGGGTTGCGCGATCGTAACCACTGACGGCGGGGGGGGGGGGGGGGGGGGGGGGGGGAAATAAAAAAATAAAAAAGGTGCCGGATCCATCGTTGGAGGTCCCGGAACATATTCCGGCGTGTTCCGGCCCAAATTAAGCCCTGGATACTGATGCCAAAGGTACCCTCCCGCGTCTGTGTGAAACGATCTGGGTTCTCATAAACCCGTTCGCGGTGGTAAGAGACGAGCAGAGTCTACAGCGTCCGCTCGCAGAGCAGAGTCTACAGCGTCCGCAGTCTACTGTGAAACAATTCACTCCAAAAAGGGTTATGGTTATGGTTAGGGTTATGGTTATGGTTAGCGTAATCTATCACCGTGACCGGGTTATTATTGGAGTGAATGGACGCTGTAGACTCTGCTCTGCGAGCGGACGCTGTAGTTGGGATGAGAACGGGTTGCGGTTGAGTATGTGGGGATTTTTTCGGTCGCAATTGGGTTTCACATTTTTAAAAGTGGTGGGGACAAAATTCAAATTATAAATAGTGGTGGGGACATGTCCCCCCGTAATCGACGCCTATGTATGTGGTGCAGTACTTTGGCAAAGGAGACGTTCACTTCCTTACAGGCTATCCTATCTTTCATTTAAACATCGAACTCGGCATGAGTCATGACGATTGCCCCCCCATAAAATAATTTTCCTCGGCCCTCCCCCCCAGGCCAAAAATATTCTCCTGGGCCCTCCCCTAAGGCTTAAAAAAATTATCCTAGGCCCTCCCCCCCTGACGACCGGCCCTCCCCCCCCCGGTAAATATCGTACAGTCCCTAACCACACTGTTTTTTTTTTTAGATTTGTATTATTTTTTTAATGAGGAAAATAAATGTAGCCTGGCAATAGCCAGCCGTCATACGGAAATTGTTATTTCCTTCTACAGGGTCTGGGTTTCGTCCTCGCTGGTCCCTCTCGTCCGGCAAATGGACAGACCAATCGGAGGCTGCTGTTCTCATAGGAGGCGGGTTTTATTTGCTAATGCAAGAGAGATGACAGGATGAATCGTATTATTTTTCAACCACATACACAAATAATATTTTAAAACCACAAATACAATTTATATAGCCTAATTAAAAAGTATCAGATAGCCTATGTGCATTGCTGCAGTTATTTATCTAACAAGGTAAGGAAGCTGGTATCAGGGTGATTATATTACAAAGAGGACACAGACAGTGGATGCATTCACAGTTCAGTACATACTACATACTACATACTACATTTCAACACACACGGTTCAGTACATACTACAGACTACATACTACATACTACATTTCAACACACGGTTCAGGAAATACTACATTTTAAGCGAGCTTTTGTTTTAGTTTTTGTGGTTGGGTGGATTTGAAAATAAATGGCTGTAAAGGGGTGCCAAGGTTTGGGAAGCACTGCAGTAGAGAGCGTATTTCCCCTTTTCAGCGCTGGCTCCTATAAGACAGTCGTATCGATGCAGCCATAGCATCAGTTTTAGCCGGAAAAGATATTATGACAGCAATAAAACACTGATTTAAATGTGCACTGTTGGATGTTTATCAGAGGAAAAAACAACCAACCAAACAACCAACCGTCAACCAAGTTCACTGGATTCGGAAAAATCTGTATTTATTAGCTTGCCCTGTTGGTGATGTTAGGTTAATCTGATGTTGTATGTCAAGACATGGCTTCAAATCAACTGCATACAGCAAAAGGTCAGACTCTCTTGAGAAAGGAACTGAAAAGACCTCACAAGATAGGCTGGTAGAACCAGGCTATTTTTGTCCTATGGCGTCTATATGTTTGTCTTTGATAGACAGTAAGGTGAATATAGACCAGACCATTCAAAGGTACTTTACTTTTCAGCACATAACACCCATCCATTCCCTTTTCTCATCTCCTATTCGAATCCCAGAGACTCCACTAGTCGACCCCAGATCAAAATCCACAAGGGAAAAGTAATCAATATATAACCATATCGTCGGGAATGAATAATCAAACACTGCACCGCACAGTTCTTACAGCATCTCGCTCAGTGGTGCCATGTGATGCTATACCCGGAGGGCATTGCTGCTCGGTCTGGGAGTCAAACACCCTGACCGTTAGAGTCAACTATCCACCCCCTTACTATCCTGAATCCCTAATTTGGAAAATCTGCACTTTAACTTTTTCTCCATACTCATCACTTTTTTCTCAAATGTGATTTTCTTGCCTCTAGAGAGAGGGAAAAAATCCATTCCGTCGATGGGTTTTAGTCTTTAGACGCTTGGTACTTCAAATAATTTCAATAAAATGCTACACGTAACATGTTAAATAGTGTAAGTTGCAGATATGTGTGTATGTAGTCATTTACCCACTTGAGTATTTGGTTGTGCCTCCTGCTGTGCACTGTAGATAGTGTCGTGGAGAATTCAAGCAGTTCTTCATTTAGGTTTGATGGTTCAAGACAAGATGGAGGAAGAGATAGATAACATAGTATTCTGTTAAAACGCAATAACAGAGCAAAATAAGTGAACCTGAGGTTAGTCTCGAGAGTTAACACCAAAGTGACACTTGCATGTGCATAGGGTGTTATTTCTCTGGTGTTTGAGCTCCCTCCCTAAATGGGAAACCTTTCCTGATTGGTTATTGTGGGCTAACGCTGTCTGAGTTGGCCAATGGGTGTTCTGCTCATACGCTATCTGTGGTAAGATGTGTAACAATTACATGCTTGGTCAATTAATAAGGCATGTGTCCTTGAAAGTAGAACCATCAGTTTATTGTATGTTCACTTGTTGTTTTCACCTCGAGTAACGTTTGGTTTCACAAAAATATGTTCATATATGGCCATACAATAGCAAATCTATATTGTGTAATAGCCAAGCTGAGTCTGTACTCTATGCCATGGGAACAGAGAGGGGTAGTAGGGGTTAACAGTTAAGCGTGGGTCAGGTTGGTGCAAATGGTGAACCCAGTCGCTGGGAAAAAACACAAAAACACTGTTAACAGGCAACAGGATATTTATGAGGACCAGAACAGAAAACAGAAACAAAAGTAACTGATAAGTCTAACTGGGTTACTTCAATAACACATGTGAACATAATCAGCAATCAAGACCTGTCTTGATTACAATATATGTATTTTGATGTTTTTGAAAATGCATTTTTTTCACCCCTTACAAAAACACTACAAAAAAAAACTTACAAGAACGCAAAAACGATTGAAAATGCTAAAATATGAATGCCAGGCCAGTAGGTGGCAATTATCATTTTATGTTTGTGAATAAACCATGCACCTTGCCATGCACAAATTGAGGTCATGATGTCCCCGTTTAAAAAAAATGTCAGTTTCACGTCCACATTGAAAATAAAAAATCTCCACCTTGGAAATGTTTTTATTAAAAAGCTAATTTTTCAGTTTTTGTGTGGACGGTTGGCCATTATTAACTATGACGAAATAAAAAGTACCAAATGAATCAAGAAAAGTTGTGCACGGATTTGCAACAACTTTGGTGGGTAGATGGATTATGGGTAAGAAGTGATTCACTTTGCATGCCAATTAGCCAGAAGGGGGCGTGGCATATCACAAAAAGGCGGATCATTTCCCATAGAGTTGCCTAACACCACCAGTGCTCTGCTCACGGCTGTGCCAACACGGTCTCACACCCAACTCGTCACATATTGAGGCCTGGGCACTGACCCATGTCGTCAACATTTCATCATCATCATCATCATCATCATCATCATCATCATCATCATCACCTTTATTTATACTCGGAAGTACAGTTGAGGGCAAGCCCTCATTTCCAATGTAGCCGAGGTTACAATACAACAAAATAAAACATAACATCAAACAATGGGAAAACAAATGCAATCCAAAAAATATATATATAAAGAAGAAAACAACAAAACAACTAATAAGTCAACTGAAACAAGCACAATCATGATTAAAAGCATTTAAGATCATGTCTTTGAACTGGCCAAAAGATGGTAGGGAGGTTAGTTTTAAAGATTTTTGAATATGGTTCCAAGAGGTTGGACCGCTGACAGAAAAGGCTGCCTTGCCCAGTTCTGTCTGAGCTCGAGGAGCCTTTAACATAAAGAGATCACTGGAGCGTGTGTGGTGTGTAATATCATTTGGCTCTAACAAGGAGCAAATATAAGAAGGCAGCACACCTGAAATAGCTTTAAATATAACATTTGCAGCAGAAGGTACCCCCGTAGCGTCGCTCCTGGACGACTCGCGCCGCCCCATAGACCTGGGGGGGCGCGGCTAAATCACGTCAGGTGAAGCTAGCTGGGATAAGCGGCATGCTTGAATAGACCTCGCGATCGCTCACAGAATCACCGATCGGAACATGGCGTTTCATACGTCACGGCCGTTGAACAGCTCCTTATTGGATACCCGACCCAAGCCCGACGGGACCCGAGGGGACCTGACGGTACCCGACGGGCCGGGTCGGGTTCGGACAGATATTTAGAAATGATGCTCGGGTTCGGGTCGGGCTCGGTGACGTCTGCGCGATTTGAAATGTGCAATTTAAAACAGCTTATTATGCATGGTAGCCAATGGGCTGTTTCACATGTTGCAAAGGTTCGATTGTGTGATTAAAATACATTTTATAAATAGGACATACCTGACTACGTTGGTCCAAAGTGCCAAACGTAGAGGGGTTACAATAATGGCCCTTACATTGTATGACTGTTACATTTTTTCTGCCTATTCTTTTCCCATGGTTTTGCGTCCAAGTCACGTGACTTTCAAGGTTCACGTGACTTTTTCAGATTCCACATAGGACTCCCTTGTGATGTCACTCCGTCTGACGGATCAAACCCTCGCCCACTACATGTCTGAGGTTGATTTGCTGATCAACACATTATTCCGTGGCAGCGGGAGAAACTAATGTTGACAAAGTGACGAGTTACGATCGGATGTTTGTCCGCTGTTTAATTTTGATAGTGTGTGGGCATCCGTCCTGTGGTTAGTTATTACTCCTGTATCAGAGCTATAGAGTAAACAACTCTATAAACAACTCTATGTTTACTCTATAGCTCTGATTCCTGCACCATATGTTTCAATGACGTCAGGTTGCTAGGGGCTACGGCTGACAGACGCCACCTGTCCCATTGGGAGGACCTATCAGCCGGAAGTACTGTCCTTCCTACTGTACTATTGTTTAGGTTGTAATGTCATAAGTGTTGACAATAAAGTTTGTTAAAAAAACAACAACAACTATTATTGTCCCACACCACAATGTATGTCCCACAATGTGAACTCCAAACAATTCATGTTTGTCCAATTCATTCATAAGACAAACAAAGCAGCTGGAAACACGTCTAAAAACACTTGATATAAAATGTAGCCTATATTTATATTTTTACAACATCAATCTCGCTATAATATGAACAAAATATGATCAGGTTATACTTTCTCTCTTGAAAACGGGCAAAACGCTAACCCTAACCCTAACCCGGAAAATGAATTTAAAAAACTACAAACGTTCGGAAAATGCAATACAATGAAGTGTGCGGCGCCATGTTTTTTCCGCCATGTTTTTTGTAGTTCTAAAACCCCTTGCATGTTACTATGGCACAGGCCTACTTTCTTTCAAAAGCTCATATCTTGGTCAATTAAAAACAACTGTGTGTAAAAATGTAACTACACACAGACATACATTCGCATTACCATATTATATACTATTGGTTCATCCACGGCAATCCTGTCAGCCCCTATAAATGGTCATATTAAGTAATATGGAAATATTTATATGAAACATTAAGTAGTTTAAGGGGTAAATGGGGTCTAAACTGCTCCAAATTGAAAAGCATGACTAAGGATAAGGTCACCATCAATATGTTGAACACATTTTGCCACTAAATATCCCTTAAAATATGTTTTAGTGATTTTATCCATCTTGGCTCTATATAGGCTGTGAGAAAGTACACATCAGTAAGTGCCTTGGCAGTGAGCAAGATAAAAATGAAACTTTGTCGTAGGATGACATTGAAGACATCGTTGGAAAGGTCTTGATCTGCAGAGTACAGATACTCTTTTAAAGGCTTACAGAAAAGCAACACAATGTGATACAAACATGGGGAAAACATTTTTGGAAAGCTCTTGACTTCTTCTATCATGGCCTTTGTAGCCTTTGCCAAACCATCAGGGGGCGCTACTGGGTAAGGTCAAAACCAGATTTCACCCAATTAACAATAGTAAAAATGAAATCTGACCAAATAAATGTGCTCCCCGGTCCCTAAAACATATAATACACTTGCGAAGTTCCTTGACACATTTTCACATAATAGGGAAAACGTTAACTAAACATTTTAGAACTACAAAAAACATGGCGGAAAAAACATGGCGCCGCACACTTCATTGTATTGCATTTTCCGAACGTTTGTAGTTTTTTAAATTCATTTTCTGGGTTAGGGTTAGCATTTTGCCCGTTTTCAAGAGAGAAAGTATAACCTGATCATATTTTGTTCATATTATAGGGAGATTGATGTTGTAAAAATATAAATATAGGCTACATTTTATATCAAGTGTTTTTAGACGTGTTTCCAGCTGCTTTGTTTGTCTTATGAATGAATTGGACAAACATGAATTGTTTGGAGTTAACATTGTGGGACATACATTGTGGTGTGGGACAATAATAGTTGTTGTTGTTTTTTTAACAAACTTTATTGTCAACACTTATGACATTACAACCTAAACAATAGTACAGTAGGAAGGACAGTACTTCCGGCTGATAGGTCCTCCCAATGGGACAGGTGGCGTCTGTCAGCCGTAGCCCCTAGCAACCTGACGTCATTGAAACATATGGTGCAGGAATCAGAGCTATAGAGTAAACAGAGTTGTTTATAGAGTTGTTTACTCTATAGCTCTGATACAGGAGTAATAACTAACCACAGGACGGATGCCCACACACCATCAAAATTAAACAGCGGACAAACATCCGATCGTAACTCGTCACTTTGTCAACATTAGTTTCTCCCGCTGCCACGGAATAATGTGTTGATCAGCAAATCAACCTCAGACATGTAGTGGGCGAGGGTTTGATCCGTCAGACGGAGTGACATCACAAGGGAGTCCTATGTGGAATCTGAAAAAGTCACGTGAATCTTGAAAGTCACGTGACTTGGACGCAAAACCATGGGAAAAGAATAGGCAGAAAAAATGTAACAGTCATACAATGTAAGGGCCATTATTGTAACCCCTCTACGTTTGGCACTTTGGACCAACGTAGTCAGGTATGTCCTATTTATAAAATGTATTTTAATCACACAATCGAACCTTTGCAACATGTGAAACAGCCCATTGGCTACCATGCATAATAAGCTGTTTTAAATTGCACATTTCAAATCGCGCAGACGTCACCGAGCCCGACCCGAACCCGAGCATCATTTCTAAATATCTGTCCGAACCCGACCCGGCCCGTCGGGTACCGTCAGGTCCCCTCGGGTCCCGTCGGGCTTGGGTCGGGTATCCAATAAGGAGCTGTTCAACGGCCGTGACGTATGAAACGCCATGTTCCGATCGGTGATTCTGTGAGCGATCGCGAGGTCTATTCAAGCATGCCGCTTATCCCAACTATAGCTTCACCTGACGTGATTTAGCCGCGCCCCCCCAGGTCTATGGGGCGGCGCGAGTCGTCCAGGAGCGACGCTACGGGGGTACCTTCTGCTGCAAATGTTGACGACATGGGTCAGTGCCCAGGCCTCAATATGTGACGAGTTGGGTGTGAGACCGTGTTGGCTGTGCACACAAGACGACATTTTGTGCTGCTCTATCTCTCTCTCGTCACACACTCTAAGTCTCTTCCTAATCTCTTCTTTATTCTCCTTCTTCTTTATATCTTTACCGCAAATGTGTTTTAAGTATCTCTTCTAGTTACTGTTGTTTCTCTCTCTCTCTCTCTCTCTCTCCCTCCATCGTTCTCTCTGATCTTCTTACTCCATCTCTCTTTCTGTCTACCTCATTATCTGTCTCTCTGTCTCCCTCTCTATTTCTCTCTCTCTCTCTCTCTCCATTCCCCTCCCTTTCTCCCCCTCTCTATCCATTCCCCTCCCTCTCTCCCCATATCTCCCTCCCTCTCCCCCCCCCCCATCTCTCTAGCTCTCTCTGTCTCCCTTGTTCTCTATCTCTTCCCCCCATATATCCCTCTCTCCTTCTGTCTCACTCTCCCCATTCCTCTCTCCCCATCTCTCTCTCCTTCTAGCTCACTCTCCCCATCTCTCCCTTCTTCTGTCTCAATCTCCCCATCCCTCTCTCCTTCTAGCTCACTCTTTCCCATCTCACTCTCCTTCTGTCCCACTCTCCCCATCTCTCTCTCTCCTTCCATCTCCCTCTCCCCATCGCTCCCTCTCTACCAACCATCAGACTGGCTGGCTGCGTGCCACAGCTGACAGCACTGGTGTTTGTCGAGCGATGACTTGCGAGACCAGACATGTTGGATCACAGCCCGGGCCGACGTGACAATGAGAGATACGCAACATCCTCTTATCATGCGTTGATGTCGTTTTGGCTCCAGGGCCATATAGCGATCTGTTTCTCTCCGACCCCCACCCCATCTTTGCTTTTATTATTATACACAATGTCCTTTTATGTCAAGTCTAGCCACCTCCCCATGTGTGTGGCTTAAGCAGCCACATTCAGCTGAGGAGACTCTATATCCACCTGTCTTGTCTGTGTTTCACTGTTTCATTTATTTCTTTATTTTCTGTATTTCTTTGTTTCTATTTCTTTCTTAGGTTGTATGTTTGTTTTTTGTTTTTTTGTTTGCTTCATTCTTCCTTTGTTGCTGCTTTAGTTGTTTCTTTCTTCATTCGGTAATGCACCTCATTTATCTTTGTAAAGTGGACTTGTTGTGACAAAACCTTCATGCCCACATTTATTTATTTATTTCTTCCATAAACAGAGGCTGTTAATGACAATTTGATTGTTCTGTGATTGTTTTGTTTGAATGTACTTTATGGAGACGCTATTGAGCATTTAAAATCAAACAATATTCACAAAAAAAAATAACCAGAAGAATATTCTTTCCATCTCATAAAATCTGTGAATGAAAAATAAGTAAAAACTCCACCTAAAACTTGGAGAAAGAATCGGCTAAAGTACTCAAAGTATAATAAATGGATAAGTAAGTAACTCGATTAAAACTTGAAAGCCACAAATGGGAATCTCCAGTCGGCACATATTGAATTCCCTCCTATCATTAACGCTTTACTTCACACTTGGCAGTTTCGAGTGACTTTTTTAAAAGTCATCGCATTAAAATAAATTGCAATCTTATCAACTTTATCAATACCGCTTCAATCTGAGGAGAATTGTCAGGTGTGGTAACATAATCGGATGGGCTCCACCAAAACTGCTGAGGAAGGTTATAATAAAGATAAAATAAAATCAAGCTTAACTTCAGGTACCTTAGTCTGCAGGATTCCCCCGTCTCCCGGTTTTTAAAGATACCATCCACACCTGTATACTGTTCACTGTATAACTAAGATAAGGGCAACGGCAGTGCAAATGGTAGAAGTCTATAGAGAAACTTAAGTTCAAACATGATCAGAGGTGGAGCTTCAGTCGCTTTCTGGCAGAGGGAACTTCTCAACTTCTGAACTGCTGCGTTTGAATTGCAAATTTTTTGCTGCAGTGGCTTCGACTGGTTTTTGATAGAAAAAGTGAGGGATTCAAACCATTACTTTGTCCGTTGCACAGCAAAAAGATATGTATATAGACGGTTGAATTTGTGAGCTTCATTTGATTTCAATAGGTTTACATGCACAGGGAAACCCGGTTAGGCAGAGTACCCAGGTTACAGTCGTTATCCAGTTGAGGGTTTAACATACACATTGAGTGTTGCTCGCTCTGTCGTCAGCAGACTGAGAGCTGACGCTTTACCAGAGAGAAGAGGGAGAGAGCTGATTGGTCGAACGGATCAGAGCAGGGAGCACCTCTGGTTAACCACAGCTGAACCATTCAGACAGGACAGCAACAAACACAGAAACATGCACACTCACACACACACTCCCTTTCTCACACACTAAAAAAACCACACGCACACACTTTTATTCACTTGAGGTTATGCTTCTGTCTGCGTAAGGCTATTTATTTGAGGATTTGCTTCACGTGTCTTCTGGGTGAGATGTGAGCCACCAAGCTTTTGATGTGAGCCGAGCTTTGATAGACGTAAAAAAAAGTAAAAAGCTGTGTGACCCACATTATTTGTGTGTCTGTGTGTGTGTCTCTGTGACAACGATGACGTGTCAGAATATATTAGAACTTGTGTGCTTCTTGCCTGTGGGCTTAAGCAAGACTAAAATTGTGATGCATATTGTCTAGCAACTAGCAAATAGGTGCTTATACCTTTGGCGACAGAGATGTCCATTATTCATCTAAAAAAGACATTAAAACAACGCAGAACAACAGAGAGAGGGCAGGATAGTAGCAGTAGCTAGGGTGTTTGGGGTTGGGTTCTGGGTTTGAACCCCAATGTCCACATTGTAGGCATCCTTGCACCTACCCCTACCTGCTCTTTAATATCTGGTTATCCGTATTTACTGTGAGTCGCTTTGGATACAAGCACTTTGGCTAAATGACTACGTATTCAAATGGATACTTTTTTTCTGTTGTATAGCTTTGAGAGCGTTGTATAGCAATCACCAGGCAGATGTACATTCAAGGAAGGTAGTACAAAGTGTCTTGATTACGGCCTTTTGCTTAAACCGAGTTTCAAGGAAAATTATATATACAAATATTCAAATTGGTAGTATACAATGGAGTCTGCTGACCCAAATCAATAGAGCTGCTCTGTGTCTCGTTTTCAATGTGTCATTATTTTCTACAACAACAATGGAAGTCAACAATGATTGGACAATGGGACAAAAACGCCAGAGTCATTATTGTCCCATTGTTGGAAGTTTACAGCAACCAAATGACGGGAAACACATTGTTTGTCTGCGGGTGGTTTAATTTGCACTAATGGGACATATAATGTTGGATGAATGTATGTAGTATGTACGTTTTCCTGTTAGCAGCCTCCAGTGGCTTGAGTTGTAACTACAGTTATAACTATATCATTTTCAGAGAAAATAGAGAAAAATTCCCCGGATGGATTGACTCGTGGATGGATATTCTTGAGAAACTTTCTAGTTCAGATACAGTATGTTGTAATGGAGTAAATAGCTGCAATAGAAAATGTACATAGTGCAGGTTTAAATTGCCATTTATTTAAATTATTTATGCTATTGCAGATGCTTTACCCATCCAATTAAAAAGCAATGCACATGTTACATTATCTAGCAGAGGCTTCAAAACAAGCTCCAGACCAGGTAGAGAACATGTGCTATGAAATATATAACATATTATTATCACACACTTTATTAAGAAAGTACAAGTGGGGCCTCTTCTAAAGTGCTATTCATTTCCAGCTGACGGTTTCACCCAAGCAAATGAGCACTTAGCATTGAAACCCTGGGATTATGACAAAAAATATAATTGCAATTATTTTGCCTGATTTTGTGACTGTTTGATCATTTACTGAAACAGATTGCCAACCTGGCTACCATGTCACATTGCTTCATGTCATATATTTAGTGTGTCAAAAAAAACATTTATCCTTATCAAATACATCTTTATATTGTGTGTAGTTATTTTATGTGGTCCTGAAATTTCACTCAAATTTCTTTTGGTGGCCCTTACCGTTTACCTTATTACACATGTCACCCCCACCCACCACCACCACCACCACCCCTGTCACCTCCCTTAAATGTCTTCCACTCAACTGTCTGGGTATAATAGCCTCCACTCCTGCCAAACTTACATTCACACCCCTTATTTTATGTCCTCAGGGGAGTAGTGGTCTGTTCCGTGTCCCACCATGACCCTTTTCCCTGCTCCTTGTACCACCACCAGACAGGCTGTGATTGACAGCTTAAAGGGCGGACTGGTCCAGTGTTTTTTTATGCCGGGTGTGGGGGGTGGCAAAGGGCTAACTGAGCGGATGAATGACAGTTGGGAATTCAAGCAAATACCATCTCATTTCCTTCCATGATTCTTCTTGTCTTTTTTTTCTCACTCTATACTGGTGAATCAGTGCTTTATTTCTTCCCATGGTCAGTTACATGTGAATCACTGACAGAAAGAAACATGGAGGAATAGTTTTTTTTTTTCTAGCAGTAGCATAACAGCAGAGACACAAGCACATCCTGGCCAATTAAATTCTTAAAGGGACCTTCCACCATGATCAACGTGTTGTTGCTCTCTAAGTTGCAACAACAAACTTCTACAAATGTGAGAACAGCTTGTAAATGCGGTCTGTAGATACGATTCTGGCTGTTTGAATTGTACATTGGACATTGTCATGGGTTTTAAAAAAACTTCCTCCTGCTACTCCCCCCTTCCCACCTGGCAAAATCACCCTGGCCTGCTTTGTTGTTGGCTTGAAGAGCTCTTAAGGTTTTACAATCACTGCTAGCAACAAATACCAACCTGCAGCTCAAATTAGCGACTGACATCAGCCAAGATATAACTGAGTGGAAGGTATCATGGATATTTCTTTGAGCTACAATACACAGACGGCTGTGTAGGCTATAATTGAATTACACAAGATTCCTGTGTGAAGTCTCCATTTCCGTGCTGCAATTTCATGTCACACTGTAAATTAATGTTAAGCTTATCATAAAAACAATTCAAGGAGATGTGAACAAATTGATGATGGTGGAAGTTGGAGGGAGATATTGAACATGAGATAGAAGTGTTTTGATCACAATACAATTAGAGCATTGAAAACTGTCCAGCAAAGATGAATATTATGGTTGTTTTGATATAAGTCATATCCAAATTGACTAAACTGTTTGACAAAAAGGTGAATATTCACACTGCATAATGGTTTAAATACTGTTCCAAATCAAATTTCAAGGTGATATTGACAACGTAATGTGTGTGAACTTTGAACTTTGACCTTGAACTACAACCTTGTACTCCCATTCAGGTCAGACATCCCAGCTGGCCTGAACAGGGTAAGTATATAAAATATGAAGGAAAAAGGAAGATTGTACACTTCACTGAATTATACATGTAAGTGAAGTGTAAAATGTAGTTTTCAGTGTGACATTCAAGCCAGTTTAAAAGGATTTCTTCTTGTCGTATGTGTTTCAAACCACTTTCAGTATACAAATGAAAGCACTCAGACGTACTATAAAGCAGAATACTGCAGCAAAGTATTGTATTGCATTCATATAGTGTCATGTGTCAGTTATTTTGAAGATAAATTATGATCGATGGAGAAAAACCTGCGTATCACAAGAGCAATTGGTTGAGAACATTTTGCTCTTCTCAAAAATCACAATGTTACACGAATACATTATTAGCTTTTTTTGTCCTTCCCCCAAAAAATGGCCCCAGGTTAAACTGTGAAAGTTAGCTAAACATTTTGTTCTGTACGCAAGCTCATGTCATCCTCCAGTGCCTAAGTACAGGAATGGTGTAAAAGCTGTAATATATAATTCAACACCATCTGTCCATAGCACATGTTGTGTGTAAAAGCCCACTTGTACTCTTCTACACCTCCACCCCCCATACTTCTCTCGCTTTCTCTCTTACTAGCCATCACTGGCACAGTTTCGCTTTCTAATTTATCATGTTGTCCCTTCTGCTCTCCCTCTCTCTCTTTTGTTCTCAGGTAGTAATTGTATG
This sequence comes from Merluccius polli, assembly GCA_030340625.1. Classification (NCBI taxonomy): domain Eukaryota; kingdom Metazoa; phylum Chordata; class Actinopteri; order Gadiformes; family Merlucciidae; genus Merluccius; species Merluccius polli. The sequence continues at coordinate 106,383 of JAOPHQ010000327.1, read as the reverse complement.
TCGTTTGCTCACTCAGCTCTCTGTCTCTCTGTCATGTAAAACTTTTCAAACATTCCTTTGTTTTATTTTCCGTGTTCGCTCGGCCTTGGTTGCGTGTGATATCTGTATCTGTCACCAGTTTAGGCTCTCTCTCACACAACTATATTCTCACACACACACACTACACTCACGCAAACAAACACACACACACACACTACCCCAATCCTTCCCCTCCTTTTTTCAAGCTCATCTCACATCTCAATGCACATCCATCTCTTTTTTGTTTCCTGCCTTGACGACCACTCCTCCTGTATTCTCTCTCTCTCTCTCTCTCTCTCTCTCTCCCTCCCTCCTTCACCTCTTCATCCCTCTTTTCCGCCGTTTGATCCATGCCATGCTAAAGGTTTGTGATGTGATGCAGTGTTGTGGTTGTGTTGTGTGTGTCCGTGCACATGTGAAAGATGAATAGTAGATGAAGAGAGAGATAGGAGAAGAAAGAGACAGGAGAGAAAGATAAGTGAGGGAGAAATTAATAGGTGAGTAGGAGAGTAGTGTATATTTATGTGTGTGTGTGTGTGTGTGTGTGTGTGTGTGTGTGTGTGTGTGTGTGTGTGTGTGTGTGTGTGTGTGTGTGTGTGTGTGTGAGAGAGAGGGGCCGGGGAGCGTAGTTAATGTGTTAGCACTGGGCAAAGCATCTTGGCTGTTGTTGTAAAGCTGTTGTTACTGTGTGTGTGTAACTCAACTCAAAGCATCAATGGAGGACAAGGAGGTCAGCAATGCAGATGAGTAAAGGAACTGAAAGGAGGAGATTAAAAGAGAAATGAGAGAGGAGAGGGGGAGGAGAACAGAGGGGGAGGAGGGAGGGGCAGAGGAGGATGAGGAGAGAAGAGGAAGTCGATGAGAGAAAGGGCGGACTATATAAGCTTGTAAGAAGGCAATGAATATTCTAGCACCTTTTTTCATATTCTTTCCTATGCACTTAATGTAGTTCTTTCCACAGGCTATTTAATATAAGCACATGTGAAAGTCAAGCAGAAATGCGCTGTCCTCATTTAAAACTGAGTTGAATATGAATCCAGCCTGTAGCCTGTTGTGATGTGTTCAACTTGTATTTCAGTGCAGTATCAATTAAACTCTTCCAATGTATGTCTCGCGAACGACATGTAGAATGGGGGACAATAACTAGGGTACTATTACTTTTAATATGAATAGTATTAATTCATGTTTATCCTTAATGGAACAGGCTCTGATTTAAATTGATTTTATCTTGTGATGCCAAAAGCAACAATATGTACTCATGTTGATTTTTCTGGCCGGCATAACTTTGGTGCTGCAGATTTCCATTGTAATGAAAATCATTAAAACGTGTTAGGCATAACTTCAACACTGCAGAATCCTACCTGCATTTGTGTGTGTTGGCCTAAGGCAGTCACTGTGCATGTGCAGGTGTTGTTTTTCCTACTTCCCCTGCCTTCGCTGTCGCTTAGCTTAAAATCTGATGGCTTAATTAATTTCCAGAATGGATTTTGTGGAAGAACACTAGAGGATGGCTTTGTGCCGTTTGTTCTTTGTTCTTGTTTTCAAAGGTCCTTTTGGAGTACAACCAAGCAGCAACCGCCCATCAACCATTATTTGTGAGTCTCATGCGGAGGAGACTAGCATGTAGTTCCACTAACGACCTTTCGGTGGTAGGGGGGGATGGGGGGGGGGGGGGGGGAAATGTTTATTTCATTCTCATAATACAAAGCCAATACAGCCGATCTCAATGGCAAGTTCTACTCCATAGACTACTACTACTCCTGTTTTTTGCGAGGTCCTGGTTCACAGTTTTACTTAAAGGGACACTGTGTAATTTTTTCCCCCATCTAGTGGTCAAATTGTATTTAGCATTCAAACGAATTTATGCTCTCTAGCGCCTCACGTTTTCGAACTACGGCAAGCGGTATTAGTCAAGATTCAAGAAGCTATGACAACACGATAACAACATGTCTTCAAACACCACTTCATCAAGTTTTGTTTCGGATGATGAGGTACATTCAGTGCTCGAAGTGGAAAAAAATAAGTGCCGGTACGGTTATTCACATATAAGCGGCGGGGGGGGGGGGGGCGATCGTAACCCACCGCGGACCAACGACCGCAGCCTGTGACAAGTGCCGGTACGCAAGAAAAAGTGCCGGTACGCTAAAGGGTAAAATGTAGAAGTGGGCCGGTGCCCACTTCGAGCACTGGGTACATTATTTCAAACAAACTTCAAACTGCATTGAATCATTAGTGTGAGCATGTATGAGTAATTACTCCTTGAGCAAGATAGTGAATTATGTTCTCATGTTTATATCGTTTTTTAAGTGACAAGCCGTCTCGCTAAGCTCCTTCTCTGTTCCACAGTCACGCTGGCTCTGAGTGAAAACGCGTTTAGCCTTACCTGTACCACATAGTGCTTTTTGTCCCTCTCAGCAGTTCATAGACCGGAAGGACATGGCAGCCTCCATAGAGCTTGCCCGTCCTATGTAAATTCTGATAAGTGATTCTTCGCTCAGGAGGATAAGTGAGATTGTTGACAGAGATAATTGTACACCAATGGGGACTTATTTATGAATGAAGATGTTGATTTGAGGTAATAAATTACTAAAAAAACTACTTAGTGTCCCTTTAATTGAAAAAGTTATTCAGGCTTTAAAGGTACTATGTGTAAGAATCAGAAATTCCTTCTCATTACTGGCCGCTTTTGGCCGGTAAGTGATCTGCAACCTGCTGGATCTTGTGCATTCAGAGCACTGGAGTGCGAGCTCCCTAGGTTGAGACAATAACAATCATAAACTAATGTTAGTTATAATCACAAATAAACATTGCACACATTAAAAAGTAATGTAAGAACAGACATTTATCAGTGCTTAAACGTCACTTCCTTCCTTTTTCCCGGGAAAACTGTCCCTGTTAAAATATAATAAAAATCACCCACAGGCCGTTCTACACAGATAGTTTTTGTCATTGGCTCCAGCCCACCCCCTGGCTAACATGTACAGGAATTTGCAGTTAAAAGAAAAGCAATGAGTCATTGACCATCACCGCAACCTATTTGGGTTACAAATTGTCTTTAAGTATGTGGAGGAACGCCTCCTGTTTACCAAGTAACAGCTCGATGCAATAATCACAGCTCTTCATGATGTAGTATGTGTTGCATATCAGGCAGGTGCAGGCCCCTCGTGTCTTTGTATGTGTGTGTGCCCTAAGTGGTTACACATGTTAACACACGTAGCTGCTGTCTATGGTGGCAGTGCTCCGAGTTTCCAGTCCATTACCGAGACACCGTGGGGGGGGGGGGGGGGGGGGGGGTGGTGGTAGGTAGTCTACCGCCAACACCACCAGTCACTTTGGGTGGCAGGTGGGTGTCAGCCTGGTTACAAGGGGCAGTCTCCGTCGAGGTGCTCTGTCTCGTTGGAAAACGATTGGACTGCGCTGATAGATGCAACCCCCTGTCGGCCTGTTGAATGGAGCTGAATTGAGTTCGAAACCACAACGACCTTAACAATTGTGAAAAACGGATAACCATGTCTTGTATTTGTTTGTTTTTGGTGCCTTATTGTTATTTGCACGCTGATTGTCCATTTTGTTCATGTTGATATACTGCGACTAGCATGCTGGTAAATAGGAGGTTTACATCGGCATCTTGCGTTGTGATAATTGAGGTCATTTTGTGAACACACAAACTACCTAGTTGGCATGTGTAAAATGTAGGCCCACAATTGAGTGCAATAGGTGGCGATGCGTTCTGTCAATGGAAGCTATTGCCGTGCAAGACAGTAACATTAACAACTTTAAATTTGTAGAAAAAAAATACTAATAAAAAAAGAATTAAAAATACAAATAAATAAATGTATATATATATACATATATATATATATATATATATATATACTGTATATATCAGGGGTCGCGTTAACCAAATATTTTCCGTCATTGACCGTTTTTTCTTTCTTGTAGAAGAAGAAAAGTAGAAAAGAAGAAAAATGTCACGGCAGCAGTCCCACTTGAAATATTTGATTACGTGCAAGCGGGCACGCAATTCAAGTCCATGCAGACCAGGAGGAAGGTGTGATGCTGCGTTGGTTTACGGTTGGAGGCGGGAAGCCGGAAGTGGAAACGGGTCATCTCCTTTGTGCGTTCGAGCTACAAAGTCGGAAAAACATGGATGCTAAACTTTGTGTTGCGCTCTCTGCGTACGAGCATCTACACGTATTTGCGAATATGTTCTCCATTTGGACATTTACGTTTAATTGTCTGAATTAATTAATTAATTGGTCTGAAAGCATACTAAGTTATAAATCAAAAATGTGTCCAAAATGTGTTTTAAATTCATACAATGGATTTTAAACATTTAAATGTATATTTTTTCCCACCGTTCACCGATGTGGGTGGCCATGTTGAAACAACGTCAATGACGTTAAGGCTGAACTGGGGGTGGAGAAATCGTACCCGAGTTTGCGACTAGGAACTCCGAGTTGACGCACCGTTTTATTAGATTTTTCCTAGTAGGAAGTCGGAATATCCAACCTCCGAGTTTTAATGGAACGCAGCATTAGGCTGTGCTTTTAGGCCACAGGTGAACCATTCATATTTCATTATTCATTGTTCATATGTAGCTACTGGGGCCACACAGTCAGTTGTTTTTGTTACTGCGGAGAAAAAGTTACATATTCTTCTGCTTGATGTCTGTATCCACGGTGTGGATTATTTGTTCAGCTTGTTTGGACTGAATATTAATAAAAAATGAATTAAAATTAAATGCTATTGAACATGTCATTATTATCATTTAAAAAAATAAAGTGACCGGTAAAAATAGATTATGACGGGATTTTTATGACCCCGTCAGTCAAAATGACAGTCTAGCGCAACCCCTGATATATATATATATATATATATATATATATATATATATATATATATATATATATATATATATTACATATTCACAGTCATCAAGATAGTTAGTCACATTAACTAATTCCATCTTTTGCCTTCCCACCTTCGTATTGCTATCCTTTTTCTTTTCTTGGCTTACATCTCTTTATTTCTCCTGTCTTCCACAACCGGCAACAAATGCGGTAATTTGAAGCAGAGGCAGAGGCAGAGAGAGAGAGAGAGAGAGAGAGAGAGAGAGAGAGAGAGAGAGAGAGAGAGAGAGATCAACAATCTCCCCAGTCCTGAATTTTATGGCCTATGCTTTTAAAAGCATTTTTTAGTGGGTCGCTGCGAATGCAGAATTGCCCTTGTAGATCACCACTGGCCGATCCATCGACTTCCGCCTTTAGCGAGAGCACAGAACACAGGTGAAATTACTCTTGAGTTGTGTTTTACTACAATGTCTTTATTTTTTCCTAGCCTTAGACACCACCTCTCATCACTGGGGTGGCGCATGCGCACGCAGGGTCCAGCAGAAGTAGTGTGTCGTGGTGGTGGTTGTTTGATTCTTGATTCATGTTTGTTTTAAAGTTCGTATTGCGCGTTGTTTGAGTTGATTCTTTTTCTCACCTAATTTTTGCCTTCCACTTTCTTGTCACAATCGGTGGACTGGCATCTGTAGGCTGTGAAATCATGTTACTAACCACTAACATGGAGTGGCTTGCATTGGCGTTGTTGCTGTCTGTGTCCTAACTGTTTGAAGGCTGGCACGTTGACCTAACAAGACTCAATACACTAGAGACTTTCTGCTTGGATTTAACAAGCCCACTAGCACCAGACCACCTTCAGATTTAATCTTCCCTAACATGGAGAGACGGCGACCCTTGTCCTGTATTCCCCTGCCTTCTATTATACTGGCCAACACCCGGTCCTGCCGAACAAATTTGACAAAGTCCAAGTCCATGTTCGCTATCAACACGAGTTCAAGGTGGCCTGCATCTCGGCGCTGAAGGAAACATGGCTTGGGGAGACGGGTTTTAGTCAGGTGGCTTAACGAAAATACCGATACCGACTGGACAAAAGCACCAAACTTTGCATGGGTCTTCCTTAGGGCTTAGTAGTCAAATTTAGCCTAGGAGCCACCCCTCCCCCCTCCCTATATAATATTTAAGGGTATTTTTCAGAATTCGGGCCCATTTTTCAGAATTCGGCCCATTTCTGTCCACAGACAGGGTGTAATTATATTAAAAACGAATTACATCTAATACATTTTAGATCCATTAATTAGTATAAACAAAAACAAGCCTAGACTTTTTTTATGGTTGCTCTTACTAATGATTTTAACACATTTTATTGGTGTTTAGTGGTACAATATCTGTGTTTTGGTGTTGTCCGCCACCATAGTTTTCACATGTCGTGCCATATCTCAAACATTATTTATCACAAATTAATAATAAAAATATGCATATGGATTTAATGTTACTTGAACTAATAAACTACATGCACAGATTAAGCATATATATATGCATTTTGTACTTTATTTTGGCTAATTTCTACCTGTCCCATGGTTTAGCCGTCATTACCAACACACTCTGCATAAAGGCACTTTATTACTGTTTTTTCATCAAATGTTTATTTGGTTGCCATGGTAACTTAATATCATAGTGGAGCTTCTGTACTTCAAGCTGTAATACTGATGCCTTGATGTCCAGAAAAGTAAGTAAATCTACTCTTTATTCTTTGTGTGGGGCATATACACTTATTATGCGTCATTACCATATGTGTTCTATTTCTGTATTTTCGATTTTTTTAAAAACATTTTTATGACTTTAATAGTTTAAATGGTGTTCATTACATGTAGAAAGCTAGCTTCACTTGATTAGCCATCCTCTTTGCTAGTAAGGCTAGTTTTTTGGCAAACATGTCATTACCAGCACAGTCATTACCAGCACATTACAGCTTGTTACAATAGGTTACGATAAGTGATTTGTCATCACCGCAACCTATGTATAAATTACAAAACATCCAACAATTATTTATTTTGGACAATGTTGGACAGTCTAAATGATCACTGTATAAAACAAAAGTTGAGACATATGGCATTTACTTGGCATTTACTTTACTACTTGACTATATTCGATGATGTGATGGTAATGACACATTGACATAGTTAAGAAAGTGGCAAAAAATCTGAAATTCCCTTATCTTTTGGTCTCAACCCAGCTCATAACGTTGCTTCTGACTGAAGGACAATTAATATTAGGATAATTTAATGTATACCAATTAGTCAAATTTGGAATTTTAATTTTCAAAATTTCAGCAACCCAATTTGGCCCTTAATCTGAGAAATGCCCTTATATTGATTTTTAAATTAAAATGTTTAATTAATGTAAACTTTTCTATCGTTTCAGATTGTGAGACTTGAAAATGGATCTAAACTGGGATCTCTGTGTTATTTGCCAGCAAGACACTCGAGAACCATTGAAGTGTCCCCTAAAATGTCCTGGAACCAGTAGTGACAAGAATGATGCATACACATCATTTCTGACAAATGTAGAAGAGTTTCGGGCCATTGATGATCTTCCAGTCAAACTCTGTTTTGGGAGTGATGAAACGGCTGATAGTTTTGCTTCACATTCTGCTTCCTGGCACAAATCTTGCCACCTGAAATTTAACAATTCCAAGCTGTCCAGAGCAATTAGAAAGAAAGATGGCCAATCAGATGAACCTGAACAGAGGCGGCCCACAAAGCGTCAAGCATTGGACTTGCAAAAGTGCTTATTCTGTGGAGAAGAAGGAAAAGAAAGCGATGTGCTCCATGCAGTGTCAACATTTGATGCTGACAAGAATATCCGGGCCATGATTACAGAACTAAAAGATGCCCAGCTCATGAAGAGAATAGTTGGAGGAGATCTAATGGCAATGGAAGCAAAATACCATCTGACATGCCTGACCAAGCTTCGAAATCGCTACCGTAGTCACACTCGGAAAACAAACCATACACCTGAACTCACAGATCAGAGGATGAATGAGTCAAGAGCATTTGTAGAACTGACCAGCTATATAGAACATTCTGTGGACTCTGGAACTCTCCTTTTTAAGCTCTCTGAAATCCACTCCATGTATGTGAATCGTCTTGGGGAACTCGGCATCAATAAATCAGTTAATAAAACCAGACTGAAAGATCATTTGCTCGAACACTTCCCAGAAGCACAAGATCAGTTTGATGGGAGAAACACTATTATCATTTTCAAGGAAGGAATGAGAGACATGTTGAATGAAGCACTGAAGAATCGAGACTTCAATGAAGATGCTGCTATCCTGGCAAAAGCTGCTATAATAGTAAGAAAAGACATATTCTGCCACAAAGGTTTTAAATTTACTGGTTCCTTCCCAGCAGAATGCCAAGAACACTCTCTGCCCTCAAGCCTCAAGTCCCTTGTCTCCATGATCTTGAATGGCCCGAACATCAAAGATCAGGACAAGCATGAGTCCCAAGCTAGTCTCACCATCGGGCAGGGCATAATTTACAACACAAAGAAGATAACCTCTCAGACTTCTGTTAAGAGCAGACACACCCTGGAGCGTGAGCCACCCCTTCCCATCTACGTATATTGGCATCAATATACATGCACTGGCTAGGAGCAAGAAACTCATACAGCAGTTATATCATATGGGAATCAGCATTTCGTATGACAGGGTTATGCAGATTGAGGACTGGATAACAAATTCTGCTTGTGAACGCTTTGATGATGATGGAGTGGTGGCTCCAGCCTGTCTCCGGAGAAGTCTCTTTACTGTTGGTGCCCTTGACAACTTGGACCATGACCCCAGCTCAACCACTTCCCAGACCTCGTTCCATGGGACTGGAATCAGCCTTTTCCAGTTGCCGACCAAGAGTGAACCTGGTGAGAGCAGACCTCCTCTTACAATACCACCTTCAGGAAGTGGAAAGAATTATCTTCCTGATAATTACGCCACAGTCCCTGCCGTATCTCTGAAGACCACTGCTGTTGATGTGCCAGAGTGTAAGGTGTTCCCAGTCCGGAGCAACTTGGAAGAGGCTGTATCAAAGGAGGACAGCTGGGTCAAGTATGCACTGCCACTTTTAGAGAGGGGAGAGCTCATTAAGGGAGATTCCATCGCATGGGCTGCCTATCACTCCTCTATGCAGCCTCCGGACGAAGACCTTCCAGCACACTGCGCCCTCCTTCCTTTGTTCCATGAGAAATCTGCCACGCCCGCTATGATAAAGCATGGCATGGACGTCGTGAGGCAGGCGGTCAAATATCTGAACCCAGGACAAGTCCCAGTCACTACTTTTGACCAGCCCCTGTTTGCCCTGGCCAAATGTGTACAGTGGAAATGGCCAGACACACATGGCGAGAGAGTGCATGTAGTTATGCTAGGTGGTCTGCACACAGAAATGGCCCTCTGGAATACCCTGGGAGATGTTTTGGAAGGTTCTGGATGGACATCAGCCCTTACAGAGGCAGAAATAGCATCTTCTGGCACAGCTAACTCATTTTTAAAAGTTGCACATCTTGCTCGAACAAGGCATGCTCACCAAGTCACACTCCTGACCCTGCATAAACTCCTGCGGGAGGCATTCCTCCTGAGTGACGGCCCCAAAGATGAAGACTCTTTCAGGATTTGGACAAACTGTATGAAGGAGAAGAGTCCCACTTTCATGTATTGGGACTTGATCATGAGGTATGAAACCCTGATTCTCATCTTTGTCAGGGCTCACATAGAGAAGAATTTCCCGTTGTATGTAAGAGTCTTGGAGGAACTCACACCACTGTTCTTTGCATTGGATCATGTGAACTACTCCAGATGGATGCCCGTTCATATCAGAGATATGAAGTCCCTGCCTACTGCAATCAAAGAGGAGTTCAAGGAGCGTTCTCACTGGGTGCTCTCCAAGACCACCAATACATTCTCTTCAATTCCTTTCGACCAAGCACATGAACAAGAAAACAAGATTGTCAAAGGTTCAGGTGGTGCTGTTGGGCTTACAGAGAATCCTGCTGCCTTCAGACGGTGGATGCTCTCTGGACCAGAATTAGCCAGACTAGTGAAGCAGTTTGAAGGAGTATACCTCCCTGATGAGGAAACAGAGATCTCCACGAACTTCCAGCACCATGAGCAGGGTCTCTCGACACAAAAGACTTTCCAGAGACAAGTTTCCAGCCTTTCAGAAACCATCAAGCGAATGGGCAATCCCTTCTTGGATGACTTCCCTGATTTAGTAACTCTTGACAATCGCAACTGCACAGATGAATCAGTAATAGCCACAGTGCGCACTTTGGAGTCCACAGGCAAGGAAAAGTACCAAGACTTTGTCAAGAAGGTGCTTGATGACCGCACCCACTCTATCCATGACCCAATCAAGAGAAATTCTCTGCCGCTCTTCAGAAAATGTCATCACAAGCAAACATCTAAGCAGGGAAAGAAGATCAAAGTGCTTCAGAATAATGTAGCCCTCTTTGGCAGGCTGTACATTTCAATGCAAAGCCGGGATGGAAACTTGGATGATTTCTTTGCACATGAGATACAATCCTTCCCACCTTCTCTGTCAGACCTTGGTGCACTTCACTTACCAAACACAAAGTCTCACCTGCTCCAATGTCTTGACCAGCCTGGGCAAGCAGAGCCACCTTCAACCTACAACTGCAAAGTCCTAGATGGTGCCGTCATCGTCCACTGCTTGCCCACAACCAGGGTAAGCACATTTGATGAGTATGCAGATGCAATATTCATCCCTTACCTAGAGAGTCAGCTTCGGGATGCAAAAAGATTGGATCTTGTTTGGGACACTTACACCACAGACAGTTTGAAAGAGTCTACCCGAGAAAAGCGAGGCACAGGTGTACGAAGGAAAGTATCAAGTCATACCAAGCTTCCTGGCAATTGGATGGACTTCCTTCGGGACTCAATGAACAAGGAGGAACTGTTTGGTTTTTTGACTTCCAAGATTAAAGAGTTTAGCTGGCCACAAGACAAGGCTGTCTACGCCACATCAGGGCCAGCTGTGGTATCCATTGGTTCCAGCAGCCCCATGAACAACTGCAATCAGGAGGAAGCAGACACGAGGCTTGTAGTCCACATTCTTCATGCACTGGAACAAGGGGAGACGAAGTTCCTGGTACGTACAGTGGATACAGATGTCATTGTCATACTTGTTGGCACCTTCCATGACATGCTTGCGACTCTGGGGACATCTGGGTTGCTTTTGGTATGGGCAAGAATTACAGGTTTTACCACATCAACACCATCTGTGCAAGCCTCGGGGAGTCACGATCAAAAGGCCTACCTGTGTTCCATGCATACTCTGGCTGTGACACGACCTCTGCATTCAATGGAAAAGGCAAGAAGTCAGTATGGCAAGCCTGGCAGTCTTATGAAGATGTTACAGAGACATTTGTATTTCTGGCCAACCATCCCTTCCAGCAGCTCGAACTGGATGATGAATCATTCCAGAAGCTCGAGAGACTGACTGTTATTCTGTATGACAAAACCAGCCCTTTGACCTCAGTCAATGAAGCAAGAAAGGAACTTTTCTGCAAGAAGAATCTGGCAATGGACAAATTGCCACCCACCCAGGATGCACTGCTCCAGCACCTGAGACGAGCAGTGTATCAAGCAGGAATCTGGACAACCAGCACACAAACACAGCAGGTGGTTCCTTCTCCACAACAGTATGCCTGGAACAAGGTATCCAACTTATGGTGCCTGTTTGGATGACAACTCCAGAAGTTTCAAGAGCGTGCAGGGAGCTCATTAAATGTTCCTGCAAAGGAGACTGTTCCAACTGCAGCTGTGGCAAAGCAAACCTGGACTGTTCACCACTTTGCAAATGTAAATGTGTTCTGGACTTCTGAGAGTGTTAACTGTTTTTGAATGAATTCTGAGTTCTTTCCTGCATTGGGTCTGCGCTTGAGTCCCTTCCTGCAATTCTTAACACAGGCTGGACAAAAGCACCAAACATGCCCTGCTGCCCCCTCCCCCGAACTCCCCCTCCCCCACAGACTCTCCCCCACCCTCTGGTGATAAATAATGTTTGAGATATGGCACGACATGTGAAAACTATGGTGGCGGACAACACCAAAACACAGATATTGTACCACTAAACACCAATAAAATGTGTTAAAATCATTAGTAAGAGCAACCATAAAAAAAGTCTAGGCTTGTTTTTGTTTATACTAATTAATGGATCTAAAATGTATTAGATGTAATTTGTTTTTAATATAATTACACCCTGTCTGTGGACAGAAATGGGCCGAATTCTGAAAAATGGGCCCGAATTCTGAAAAATACCCTTAAATATTAAATAGGGAGGGGGGAGGGGTGGCTCCTAGGCTAAAAGTGACTACCAAGCCCTAAGGAAGCCTCATGCAAAATTTGGTGCTTTTGTCCGCCCGGTAACGGTAATGTCGAAAATACTCGTTAAGCCACCTGACTATTTGGGGGGGGGGCGTCTTTACGCACAGGCTGAGAGGCTGTGATCACTGGCAAGTCACGAGGTGGGGGTGTATGTCTTTATGCGCCAACCCTATTTAACTCGGGAATTCCCAAACATATTTGTAAATGTGGTGTACATTCATCCAGAGCACTGCCTGAAAACTGATCCTACAGACTGTGCAGTCCACACTCCTAATTTAATCGTGGGCGATTTTAACCACTGCTCGCTCAACGAAACTCAGGAGCTTTTATAAATAAGGCAAGATACTGGACCAGGACCAATGCCATGGGCCAATTAAAGGAGCCTACAAATCCATACCACTCCCACCATTAAGCACGGTGGCTTACAACTGCGTACATCCTTTTGCAACATATCGCACATGCATACAGAGGGGGAGGTTCTTGGACGAGGAGGCTACACTGGCACTGCAGGGCTGTCTGTCTGACTGAAGCTTGGTACGTCAGACATGGTACTGGCGCAGCAGTTCAGTTTTATTCAAGATTTGATGTCCATGACTTCAGCAAAGTAACTATGACTAAACTCTAGGGATGTCCGATATTATCGACCCACCGATATTATCGGCCGATATTGGCATAAAAAATTAATATCGGAAAATATCGGTATCGGTTTTTAAAAAAGCTCAAAATGACTAAATGACCTATGGCATGTTATACCTTGTTGGAAAGCTCTAATTGTCCTGAGTTGAATGCAAGCGACCATTTTCTGTTAGTACAAAGACAGTGTGAAATAAATAAACACTTTGTTTGAAATAATTTCAGACATCTGTTATGTTTCAAGTGAGGACGTGGTTTGATGACATCATCAAACGCGCCGCGCCATCTCAATAACAAGCCTGAGCATGTGCGGCCGTGTAGTGGGACGCTAGTTGTAGCTGTAGTTATGTCGGTGGTTTGGAATTATTTCAAAGTTTCTACGTTGAATAGTAAAATTGAAATTAGTTTTGGTGTAAAACACGACAACATTAAGAGTTGAACAATATCGGTTATCGGTTATCGGTAAAAAAGCCAATATCGGACATCCCTACTAAACTCCCAATCATTTCATCTCTCCCTTTTCTGTACATATTGTCGGGAATAATTTTAAGCATTGTAAGACAAACACAAGCCCTGGCCCTGACAACATTAGCAGCCGTATGCTGATAAATTAGATCTGTTTTTTTACTATATTGTAAATGTGTCATTCTGGCAACAGAGTTCTTCATTTATGGAAACAATCTACATCTAGTTCCCCATTGCCAAACAAACAGCCACCCCAAATCTCTGAATGACTACAGACATGGGGCTCTGACCTCATTCATTATGAAGTCATTTGAAAGTTATTTGTCTACTCAACTTCCTATACAAGCACTTGGAGGGTCGCAAAAACCAATGCTAGATTGTTGTTTGTGGACTTGTCATCTGCTTTCAACACCTTACAACCCCACCTGCTGGTGAAGACGCTCATAGAGTGCTTTAGGTTGGACTTTGTTAGAGAGTCAATGAACATCTCTCTGGAGTGTCTATAACATCCACTGGCTCCCCGCATGGCTGTGTCCTCTCTCTTATTCCAGGACACCAATGACTGTTGTAGAGAGTTTGACAACCAACACATTATAAAGTGTGCAGACAATACAGTAATGGTGACCCTGGTGAACAGTGCTGAAATGTCCCGTGGTCCTGTTTTAAACAGTTTTTTGTGTTGGTGCATAGAAGCCTTTTAAGAATGTGACAAAAAGCAAGGGCATATGCATTGATTTCAGACGTCAACACCCAGTTCATGCAAACACACACAATAATGGACAGGATGTTGAGATTGTTGAGTCTTACTAAGTATTTGCGCGTCATAATTGACAATAAGGTTACCTTGATAGGAATACAGATGTAACTGATATGGAGTAACAAAAGCCAGCAGCGTCTTTTTTATCTAAGGAAGCTAGCCCAAGTTCCAAGTTGACAGATCCCTGATGACATTGTTTTATTCAGCTTTTATTGGGTCAGTTTTCACTTTTTCATTTATGTGCTGGTATACATCTCTCAATCAAAAAATAAATAACCTCATTAACAAGGGTGTTAACAAGTCAGTAGCGTAATGATTGGCACTCAGCAGAAGAGTCTATCTGAACTGTACAACAAACAGTTGTTAAAGAAGGCAGAATCCATTAAATCTGACAGTACCAACCCCCTGCATTTAGAATTGAAGTTCCTGCCCTCTGGTTCCCGCCTCAAAAAAACATTAGTCAAAACTAACCGATATAAATTCTCTTTCATAGCCTCTGCCATTTCATTGCTTTCATTAGTACGGCATCAGTACTTCTCCAACCATGCCTGCTTCTCCCTTTTTTATATTTATGTACTTTTTTTATATAATATTGTAACTTTTGTACTTATGTGTTCACCTTTACTCCTCTATTCATATGTACTTTTATTATGAGTGGTTATGTATGTGTGTGTCTCGTCCTGTGTTGTCTTTTTTATTGCTACTGCGGCAGAACCAATTGCCCCTCGGGGACAAATAAAGGTCTTGAATATTGAATCTACACTGCAGGGGGACACTTTGCATATATATATATATATATATATATATATATATACTGTATATATATATATATATATATAATTATTTTCTGTATACGTTTATTTATTTTTGTATACATGTTGGTCTGTGCGTGTTTGAGGAGCATCTATGCACGTACATAACCATGTTCATGAATTTCACGTCTACGTACATGAAGTACAGGTCAGACTGTACAAAACACACCGAATATTCTAAGGAACGAGTCACATGATGAAATAATACATGTCTTTTGTTGTTTGTTTAGTTTTTTTTCCTTGGCGTCCCAAAATTAACCTTGCTACAGCAAGCAAAACACGGCCACTGGAGTGGGGCAATGTGAAAATGAACTGGTCTGCTGACATGACGCATAGGGGTAAGAGGGGGTTCCTAGATCTGTCAACTGTGCCTCAGAGAAGCAACAAAAAGCCATCCACTGCCTCCGCTTTGATCTGAAACACGGGACCCCACCGCACGTAGCCGTCGCAGCCCATGGCGGTTCTCCTCCGAGATTGACAATGGCTGGGACAGGGTTCTAACGGGGGCCGTGGCCGTAACTCTGATTACAACGGCTCCATGGACACAGCCATTACCGCCCGGAGCCTGCGATCCACCAGTAGCAGCCGTGACATTGGCTAGAGTTCAGTGCTAGGCCCCACGTGAATCGGTCCGCCGTATCACCAGCTGGTCGTTTTTGCCAAGGCTGTTATCCAAAGTGACTCACAGTGAATTCAGATACAGGTCATTAAGGAGCAGGTAGGGGTGTTAGGGGCATCTTGCTCAAGGATGCCTACAGGTGAGGCTTTGTTTGGACCATGGGGGACCGAACCCAGAACCTTTTGTATTCCCTCCCTTGTGTTAGGAGTTGAACTAATGTCACTGCGTCTGTCTGGCTTGTCTGGATATTTCTGAACCCCCCCATGGAGTAGGGTTAGTGTTAGGGTTAGGACAAACCTAACAAAGAGTCAATTCTAAAGGCTACATTCAGACAGAATTGGTAAAGTTCACATTGTTGGCATAGCGCTTCACAGAAAAGACCAGTAATGAGTGGGTTGTAATATGTACACACCAAGTTGTATTTTTCCATTATTGAAATGCTAATTCTTGGTTGTTACAGAGTGATTATGTTGTAATAAGTGGGCAATACAGAGCTTTAAAAAAAAAACTGATTGTAAGACTTTTATTACTTCCTGTGCTGCACCTTTAATAGGATTTGGAAATATGCCTTCATAAAAATCCAAATCCTGGGAGAGGGGGAATTGCCTCTCGCAGAGAAAAAAAAAAGTTTATAGCTCTGTGATCTTCACAGAATATGTGAGCGAGACAGCGGTGCACCGCTGCTTTAATGGATGTTTAGAAGTCGTTTTTTTCCGTTCTTCATTTTCCTTTTCTTTTTTGCAGATTTTTCATTGTCGCTCAAGGCTGTACTTCTTTTCAAGTATTCAAGGTTACCTTCCGTGCACCTGAAACGTCAGATCAAGGCAAGTTCACCATCTTCAGGCAGATAAGACAATGTACCGCCAAACACACACACACACACACACACACACACACACACACACAGTTACCATCCTCTCCATCTCCCCAACGTCATGTATGATGACTTTAATGAAAAAATGAAAAAATAATCAGCCTAGCACATATTTGCTAATCCGTAATAACACTATGACTACACTTCATATTAAAAGGTAATTTGAGGCCAGGATAGTGTAGTAGCTATAGGGTGTTCGACTCCCAGCCAGTGTCCCTAGGCATCCTTAGACAAGATGCCCAAACTCCTACCAACTCTTTAATGAGGTGTATCTGAATTCACTGCAAGTCACTCTGGATAAATTTAATGACAAAAAATGTAAAATGAAAGGTAACAACGGGGCCATGTTTTACTCCAGCCCGATTAAAACAGCCTATCAAATCTTCCCTCCAGTCCCTTAACTCAAGGAGTCCCTTTCCTCAACACTGCCTCATCACACTCTCACTCAATGAAACTTACCCTAACAAAAACTTTTCCAAAACGGTTTTTATTTATTTATTTATTTTTCTCTCCAAACAATACAATTCAACACTCCTCTTTAGTCCTACACTTTGTGGCCCTTGGGACGACGAAATGGCACCTAAAACAAAAACACAAGGCCCCCACTGTTATTTAGGCATATACAGCACACGAGTCCCACCAGAGTGGCTAGCAAAGCCATGGCTAAAGTGTAGCCTTGGGTATACTTGCTTTTTGGTGAATTGGTATTCAATTCACACAGGAAGGCAGACAGAAAGGGCAGATGAGAGAGAGAGAGAGAGAGAGAGATGAGAGAAAGAAAAAAATGAGTAGTTGAGGCAAGAGGGAAGGATGATGGACATAGGGAGAGATACAGGCAGCTGAGAGAGAAACAGCGAAGGGACACAGAGAGAAAGAGAGGTTTATTGGGGAGACAGACAAAAAAACCTCTGCTCAAGGTTGTCAGTGATGCTGCTCCAGGTTGATTATGTTTACCATGTGAATGTGAAAATCTACAGGAAGGCAAGTCTGCTGAACCGCCGCTCATTCGTCCATTCTCAGTAAAAAACCAAAAAAAAACAAGGTACTTATCACCTTGTGACACCCATTGCATTCAAAATACATACATACATTCAGATATATAAAATAAAAAGACAGCGCTTTATATATATGTGAAAATAACCAAGGCAAGTAGACTTAGATTAACCTATATAATGATGGGTCAGTTTCAAGGTGTCTGAATCAATTGCCATTAATTTGTTGGGCTATTGAAAAGGATACAGAGATACATGCCAACAGGCCTGACGGGAAAACAACAGGTGTGTGATATCATGGCCCCCGCTCCACCTGAGGTGTGCCATCTCTCTCCGTGAAAAACAGCTTTGCAGCTGCTGCTGAACAAAATGTGTCCCAAATATGACATAAAAAAAGACTTTTCCCCAAGAAACAACCTCAAGCAGTAAGCTCCTCTTTTCTTGGGAAATTATATTCTCTGGGCTTATATATGCTTGAAATGTACCACCCCGTGTTTGCGTGACCCTCAAAACAAAATTTTGCTCATAAAAGCTAGCAATTATCGTTCAATTTCTTTGCTCACATTCGATAAAAAAGCGCATTACTAGAAGTGCAATTTTTATTATAGAAAATTGCCTGAATTCACCCAATGCAATCCACTCACCATTTACCTGGCCAGAATATTGAAACGTACCATTCCCCGGCCTAGTTTCCTACTACCAAAAGCCCTACAATTTGCTTGTGTAAAAGTGCTACTTTTACACAAGCTACAGGCAACAGAAGTTTTTTTAATCGATTATTGTATTTAAAGGAGAACCGAACCCCTTGACCCCGCTTTGAGAAAAAACATGCTTTCAGGTTTTTGTTCATTCTGGGGCTGCAGGGCAGCCGGTTCCTCTTTCAACGCCTTTTCAATTCAGTTTCAATAAACGCAGGACAGGTGTGTCGCATCAACCCTCAATCAGCAGGCAACCGTGTAACAATATCATGCTTATTGGCTAGCATGCTAGGATTGGCTAGCATGTGTTTCACCTAGAGGTAGCGTCATCTAATGCAAGCCAATGTACGTTGACTCTCCCGTTGATAGACTTGAATCAAACTGTAAAGCCGACTGGTTCACTCCAACCCGCGCCACGAGTGTCGGTCCGATTTAGAGGGGTTAAGGCTCCCGCTTTGCCCCATGTTATTTATTATCGTGTGACTTTTTCCGTCTGTGTGACCTTTTGTGTGACCCTCTGTTCCACGCCGCGTTCAGGGTCTCCACAGCCCCTGTGGAGACCCTCTTACCCATTACGTATAAGTCACACATTGTATGTGGACACACGGGGTTCCTAATCTGGTGCAGCCAGATTTCCCCGTCTCGCAAGCTTGTGGAGAGTGGAGGGTACTTCCAGACCTCAGAAGCCTTGAAGCAGCTACTGTTACACCACTCACACACACTGACACAAATTATAATTAGTGTTGCACCGATACCATTTTTTGGCCCCCGATACCGATACCGATACCCGGCTGTGCAGTATCGGCCGATACCGATACCATACCGATACCACGCCGGAAAAAAAAAAAAAAATATATATATATATATACACAAGCTTTTTTTCTTCTAATACTAAAGAACTGCATACTCACTTGGATGTAAAATCATTGCCATCATGGCTTAATTACTAGTATAATTAGATAATATAGTAGTAGTATGTAGCGGGGGGGGGGGGGGGGGGGGGGGGGGGGGGGAATCGGGGAGAAGCCGATTACAGCTTAACTCGTCGTCTGTGATGCGGTCACTGTCTGTCCATTTGAGCGATCTCCCGCCTGTGAGCAAGACGCGTCTCCCTCTCTCTCCTGCTTTTTCCCCTCTTCTCCTTGTTTGTGTCCGCATGGCACCCCGGGGAGCGGGGGGGGGGGGGGCATGGGTGGTGATCGGGTGCGTCGCACCGGCAGGCGGACCCGCTCACTGAGTTTCCCCGCACCGGCGCGTCCGCAGGCGGAGCAACTTTTCTGTGCGCCGCGCGGCTGAACCGCGCGCCCTCCGCGTCTCCGGTGCTTTTTTTTCTTTCTTTTTTTTGGTACATTGTCGTCGTCGCTTGTCGGTCGGTCAACATGCGCGGCCGGGCGGCCGGAGTGGGCCAATAGGATAGCTGCTTGGCACGGCATGCACTGAACACGTGTGATCACACGCAGCAGTGAGTGAAGGGAGAGAAAGACGCAAAGCGCTGCGTTCCAAGTTTCATATTAGTATATGTAAATGGCATCGGCGCATTATTTGTTCGTACTCGCCGATACCGATGCCAGCATTTTAGCGCGGTATCGGGGCCCCTCCCGATACTAGTATCGGTATCGGTGCAACACTAATTATAATGTGCTGTTTGTACAGATTGCCATCCTAGAAACATGGTGTTGTTTGAGGTTAAGTAATTAGATCTACATTTTATTAAGTTTTTTTTTTTGGGGGGGGTGGCAAGATAGGATGGATTGTTGTGAGGATGTTCGACTCTGAGCTGAAAGGACATAGGTTCAATGCAGTCTTGCTGTAGGCATCTAAATACTAGTTCACTGTATTCACTGTAAGTCACTTTGGAGGATGAAATTATGAAAAAAATATGTAGAACAAATTTGAGTCTTTACATGATGCACGATTGCACCACTGTTTTTCACCACACAGAGAATCCTAATCAGTCTTAGCCAGTTTTACATCTCCCTTGTTTGTGGAGGTTGTAGATACAACAGATAATGATGAAGTATAGATCTGTGAGGCGGCTTTTTAAAAAACGCTGGTTCAGTTTCTTCCGTCTTTCTTCCATCTTTCTTCCGTCTTTCCTCTTCAACATAATGTGCTTAAATTACCCAAAAGCCCTTGCAGTGGCACGATATAGAGATTGAAACCATAAAAACAACAATGGACGAGAAATGAAAGGAAGCATACATAAGACGGAATAGTTTTTCCTTACACAACAAAAGCAAAGTTGAAACAAAGCATCACCAAATGGCAACAAAGCCTTCACTTCTTCTGTATTTTCACCACTTTGTCCAATATGGGTTTTCTGAGGGAATTACCACCAGGTAGAACAATACAAGTCCTCCACTGTTCTCTCTTGTGACTGTGACTTTGATGTTCTTTTAATGTAATAATTATTTATTATTGTTCATGCTTTAATAGCCCGATGTGTGGCTTTGGAGTGTGCAATGCCGCGTGCAGAAATGCCAAGTGTATCTACTTCATAGCAGCCATTATGACTGACATTTGAAGGTAGAAGAGGAGCTCTTTCATGTTGACTAATTAAAAAAAACTTTGCTCTTACTTCATTTATTTATTTTTTGTTTACCCAGTCATGAAACATTTGTCTTTTATGAGACCTGCTTTTTTTCTTCCTTAGTACTTTAATTTCTCTATATTTACCTCATGAGGACAGTGTGTCCAGAGAACACACACATGCACAAATAGCCCCTGTTTAAAGCAAACAATAGAAATAACTGAGCAGAGAAAAAAAACAACATTCCCTAGAATTGCAGATGACTCAGCCTCATCAACTAAACTGCATGCTTCGGTGTGAACTTTGACCTCGTTCTCCTCGTAAAAACACACACAACAGCTCGTTATGGCTCAATTTGTGCAGGACCTCCAGTCGCTGAGCGTGTGGGTGGGAGTGTGTGTTTCTCTGTGAGTTGGGTGAGTCGCAGAGTAGGTCACAGTGAACCTTTTCCGTTTCTTATTGTTCAGTGATTGACAATAACCTTAGATGTATTCATTATCCGGCATCGACTTTAGTGTTTTGTCCCCATCGTTATATAATCCACCTGATACATAATCCAAAACACCAGAAATTCTAGAGATGGTGATACATAATATTGAGATCATATAGTTCATCATATTTTATACTGGCAAAAAGAAAGAATCAATACGATGCAAGAGATATCAATAAAGTTCTCTTTGAAATGTTCCAGTAAATATGTATCTGTCTGTGACTGACTAAAATGGGAGATTACTACAGATAGGGACAGGCACGTGCAGAGGGGGGGCTATGGGTGCCCGAGCCCCTGCCCCTTTCCCTCTGAAGGACCAAAGTGCCCTTTTGAGTGGTCATTTAAATTTCCGTTATCGGCCCCGCGTCAATAATCGCGCATTAGAAATCCACCGGCAACACCCCCCCCCCCACCCCCGCTCAACAATCGTGCAACAGAAATCGTCTGGTAGCACCCCCCCCCCCCCCCCCCCCCCCCCGCTCACCAATCGCCTCTCCCGTTTTCGACTTTGAGCCCCTGCCCCTCAAAGGGTCTCTGCACGGCCCTGGATAGGGAGTATAAGGAAAGGTTGAGAGGATGGAAAGAGCAGTGGAGAATGCACATGAGAGGATGACTCAGACATGAATGACGTGAGTGTATGTGCATGCATGTGTGTGTGTTTGTGTTTTTTTTTGAGAGAGGGACAGAAAGAGAAAATGGAGAGACTGAGTAATAGAATGTGTAAAAAACTTAAAGGGACACTGTGTAATTGTTTTCCCCCATCTAGTGGTCAAATTGTATTTTGCATTCAAACAAATTTATGCTCTCTAGCGCCTCACGTTTTCAAATGTTCGTTGCAACCTGTTGGAACTACGGCAAGCGGTATTAGTCAAGATTCAAGAAGCTATGACAACATGATAACAACATGTCTTCAAACACCACTTCATCATGTTTTGTTTCAGCTGATGAGGTACGTTCAGTGCTCGAAGTGGAAAAAAATATTAACCCACCCCGGACCTACGACCGCGATATTAACCAACCCCGGACCTACGACCGGCGGGGGGGGTGCGCGATCGTAACCCACCGCGGACCAACGACCGCAGCCTGTGACAAGTGCCGGTACGCAAGAAAAAGTGCCGGTACGCTAAAGGGTAAAATGTAGAAGTGCCGGTGCGTACCGGCCCACTTCGAGCACTGGGTACATTATTTCAAACAAACTTCAAACTGCATTGAATCATTAGTGTGAGCATGTATGAGTAATTACTCCTCGAGCAAGATAGTGAATTATGTTCTCATGTTTATATCGTTTTTTAAGTGACAAGCCGTCTCGCTAAGCTCCTTCTCTGTTCCACAGTCACGCTGGCTCTGAGTGAAAACGCGTTTAGCCTTACCTGTACCACGTAGTGCTTTTTGTCCCTCTCGGCAGTTCATCGTTTTTTATAGACCGGAAGGACATGGAAGCGTCCATAGAGCTTGCCCGTCTTAATGTAAATTCTGATAAGTGATAATTCGCTCAGGAGGATAAGTGAGATTGTTGACAGAGATAATTTTACACCAATGGGGACTTATTTATGAATGAAGACGTTGATTTGAGGTAATAAATTACTAAAAAAACTACACAGTGTCCCTTTAAGTGAAAACAATATTGTATTGTGTGTGTGTGTGTGTGTGTGTGGGGGGGGGGGGGGGGCACCTGCATGCGTGTGCAAGTTTGACAGCAGCCAGGGGTTGAACAAACATATGGACTTGAAACGAGAAACTTTAACGGACGTTAATGGATTCACATTATTTTAAATGTAAGCTATCAGTTAAAATGATCAAAGCCATTTTGGCTTCTGGTTTTACTGCGACTTTTATTTCATCAGATCACTCACACCCTCTTTCAAGTCCATAAAGATTTGCTCGGGATAGTTAGGCACATAGTTAGGCGGCTGATGCGTCTTCCAGACAAAGTCGACCAGCCATGTAGTTTTACCTGGCAGGTTATCAATTTAGTGCAGCTTTAAATCGAATCAGTGCATTTCAAATTATATTTCAGGTGAGTGATATATAACACCCGACTTGTCTTTCCACATTTATTAATTCATTTCAAGATTTTTAAAGTGATGGACCACAGGATCTACAATTGAAAATAAAAATAATGTCACAGAGGAATGTATCCACTAAACACCTACCAAATATCTTGTCAGGAAAATCAGGAAATATGTATATTAATTTTATATATATATATATATATATATATATATATATATATATATAATTAATTAATATGCATCTCAAAGTCAGCGAATAAAGTCAGTCTTGGGAAGACTCGGATTGTAGGGGTGTGGTCTGAATCCCTGCCTCAAAACGCTGTAGCTTCATTCAGCTGCACCTTCGCCGCAATGTGAGTGTACATCATTGGTCATTGCTTTGGCCATGTGATCGTGTACGGTACGGTAACCCTTAAAAACATGATTAAAAGTAAGTGACAGACAGTTGTCCATCACTTTCAACAAGTTGAGTGAACTGAAAGTGAGCAGGCTTGCCCTGATGCTTTGTACTTTGTGTTGCTTCACACTCTGGACATGTCGTGTTTGCTTCTAACAGCATTAGCGCCAGCAGCTCAGCTTATCATCTTGCGTTGTTTCTTCTTTGGTGCAACTTGAGTTCATTACCAACACGATACAGTGCACAGTTTAAAAAATGGCTATGAAAATAAATGCATAAAACATGAAGATCTGCACAGTGGAATTCAGTAAACGATAAAACTTGAAGCTGCAGGTTACTTCCTGATGCTGGAGCAAGCGAACCAGCAATACTGAACACAAACTAGCCTTTAAACAAACACACAGAGCTTCTCTCTGTGATTCTCATGAAAAGGAACAGGGTCATAACAGAGTGGCTCAGGAGGGTCAGGCTAGAGAATAGCCCTCAGTCTCTCCCTCTCTGGTCCCCACATGTATTATATTGGATTCTGTTATATTGTGTTCTGTTAGTTTGTCCCACATCCCGTCAGATTGGGCTACCTTCAGTGACTTTATAAAAAGATTGGCATTATTTAAATTACATGTATTTGAAATACATACATTAATTACTTTGGGGTATTTAGAATTTGATCTCAGTGAGAAAAAACTAGATGTAATTTATAGCTAGATACATTTGGCCATATTATTTTTGTTCATATTTTATCACTAGAACATTACATGTATATGTTTATTACAAGTCAAACTTCTGAAGCTGATCTAAACCCAACACCAAACACTCCCTTTGGTGAAATGTCAAGCACACCAAAACTATTGGATGGGAAATATTTCACCTTTATGCCAAAAGTGGCAATTTAATGGCAAATGTATAATATGCACCAACAGAAAAGTGACAATATGTGGATCTGCGTTAGCCACCTCAAATTTTTACCACCTAGAGAAATTGGAGCACCTACCACTTGTGGACAACAAAAGCCAGACCTTCATACAGACAGGTCTGTCAAGGTTTTCCATTAATTACATCATTCACTAAAGGCATGCACCCATTATCAACAGTTGAATGGAAATAATTAATTGAATTAGTGCAAGGCCTCACGGTGCCAATGTTCACGGTGTGGAAGAATTGATGAAGACTTCAGTGAAAAAGAAAACAGCTTAAAAGAAAAAATGAAGAACGTAAGATTTGTGTGCACCACTGCACAAAGCAAAATACTTTGGAGCGTGTATCAGTTGCGATCGCATGCAGACAGTTTCCAACTCCACACACTTACGTACAACTTACATTGCTGAGCTTTTAGAGGAACATCTGAAAACAGCCTCACAAATGACACCATAGTTGCAACTGCAATTGATAATGCTTCCAACTTCACAAAGGCATTTGCAGAATACATTTCTGTTGTTAACTAGGAACCAGACGATGACACTGGCCTTGCCTTCATTAATATTGAGCCAGACAACGAAGATGTGACACAGGGGGCCATAATTTGGCCTTATCATCTTCACTGTGTTACCCAGTTTGATCTCTACTACAGATGCCAAAAAGAGCGATGAAAAATAATATGGCCCTCAACAGGCTGAATCACACCGAAATGGCCAAATGTTCAGCTTTGTGGAATGCATCTGGAAGACCGCAATCTGCTGAAATCCTACATGAGCTAATGAACCAGCAACTGGAATTCCTTGAATCAGCTCATTGCCCCGAGAGAGAAACTCCCTGAGATGATGAATTCTATTCAGCGTCCTCCATTCAAATGTAACTGGAGGGTGCCACTTTGGGATTTGCGCCCAAGGAACTAGTTTCAGGAGGAGATGATTGAAACACCTTACAAGTTACAACATACGGGGTCCCCTAGGTACTTTATATGTAAGGAAGACATGATTCAAAATGTATAATGTATTTTAAAAGGGTTTTGAAAGGTATGGCTGGAATCATCTGTGGCGAAAAGCGGTCAATTGGTTATCTTATAAACAAAGTTGCAAAGGAAACGGGCAAGACAGAAGTAAACCGATAATTACCAGACCAGTTGGATTATCCAAGGTGGGTTTGAGTACAACTGGCATTCAACGCGTCACCGTTCATAGCATGGGCTATACTACACTTCATTACTCAGCGGCCGTGCGGTGTGCAATGTGGGTAGATAGCAAGGTAACAGATGAAACAACCGAAAACAAAACAACAACGCTAATAGCTATTGAGGCGTACTTGTGGGGAAAGCAAGTTCTTAAGGAGGCAAAAACAGCAACTCACTCTCTGACAGACCTAAGGGCAGAACATATACATCTGTAAATAAAACATTATAATTACATAACTACGAACACTAAGATTGCCTTGGATGCCTTAAGGGCAATCCTGCAATACCATAAACCTATTTTACCTTCGTCAGTTCAATGGAGCATCAATTACTCCACTCGGCGATGACAGCCTACAACGCATCAGGAAACCTATTACCGTGGCGGTGGGAACCAGCACACACTGGCCTACAAATACCCATTAGTGATGAAATACAAGGTTGTTGTGGCAACTAACAGACCTAAGCAGTATTAATACTACAGCATACCTCTGGCCCAAACGGGAATGGACTTGACGTGAGAGCTTGGGCAAACAGGAAGTCAGGTGACAAGAGCGGTAGAGCAACAGGTGCACACAGGTTATATAGACAATCACAGGAAATCACTAATTGTTCACTGGTGGTGAGTGGCTCTCCTCCCTGTCACACTAAGAAGTGGAGCTTGATTTCCTTGAAGACTACTGCAAAGTACTGACACCCATTGCATTATAGCCATCGATCAGCTGCGAGGCCAGTC
>JAOPHQ010000327.1:10000-75000 GCA_030340625.1 Merluccius polli | reverse complement strand
AGCCAGTTAGTAGGCTAGGCCTATAGAGTATACAGCAAAGACCGAGCTATTTCAACGTTGAGCATGGATACGGGCCTTTCAGTATTCAAAGAGAGCAGGGAAAGAAAACCAAAATAAAAAAGTGACTGGTGACTCAACTAGCTAGTCCACAATATTCCTCATAGCGACCCCGGTCCCATTCCCAACTGCATTGTTATGCTATTCCCTCTCTTGCAAACCCGCTGTCTTCACTGTCTCGTGCACAGAAAAGCCCAGAAGTACACATAACATGGTACAAATTTGAGAGGTTGTGACACCAAAAGATATTGAAGGGAACTTCAGAAAACAGACGAAAGGAGAAAGACAGGCGATAGAAAAGGGGAACAAAACATAAAAAGTCCGGAAGGAGCATGTGAAGAAAAAAATGACAGAAGCACGTGTGCGTGCGCACAAGAGAGAGAGAGAGAGAGAGAGAGAGAGAGAGAGAGAGAGAGAGAGAGAGAGAGAGAGAGATGCACACATACACACAAGAAAGAAAACACCATAAAAAGAGGCAGATAATGGACAAAATGAAATATTGCCACATGAAATATTGTGTGAGAGAGGTAGATGGTAGCTGAAATGTTCTGCAATCAAGGGGAGTGTGTGTGTGTCTATGGAGGCAGTGTGGTTATCGTGTGGCGAAGGATAACACGTCACGCTAGAATGGTGAGTGATGTCGCAACCGCTCACTTTTTGAGCCCCAGGATATGAGAGAGAGAGAGAGAGAGAGATGAGAAATAACGAGAGGGAGAAGGAGAGAGGAGAAATAAGGAGAATGGAGAATGAGAGATGGAGAGTGAGAGAAGGGGAGAGAGGCGGAACCATGCAAGACAACACGGTGAGAGATGAGATGTGCGAACCGCTATGCCATAAAAAGGCATGAAGGGCGAGATGGTATGTACAAAAAAGAACAAAAAACGAGAAAGTATTATAGATAAAGCATTCAAACGTAATGGGAGATGAGCGAGAGAGAGAGAGCAAGAGAGAGAGAGCGAGAGAGACAGACTGGCAGACAGACGGCGGGAGACACAGCGAGGAGACAAAGAATGCTGGAGGGAGAGTGGGAGTTAGAAAGCGAAGAGACTGGGGGGGCGTGTGGGAGACTGCCACAGGGAGAGAGAGAGGGAGAGAGGGAGAAGGCAGGGCATTGTAGGAGCTGCTAGTAAGGGGGGTAGCTGGGTGACAGCCTGTTGAATTATAAATGCGCTGGAAGTGGCGTGCAGGGTCCCACCACGGCACCTTCCCCGCCCTTGCCTGCTGTGCGGGTCCTTCATCCACACAGTAACGGATGGATTCCACATCGGGATGCTGGAAGCCTGCACACAACCCACGACCGCAAGACTAATAGACTAATAATTGCGCTGACACACACACACACACACTCAAAGACGTGCATGTATAGTAGGTGCATTTGTCATGCGTGGGTATATCTGGTTTTTTTTATGTTTTGTGTTGAACGAGGAGTGTGTGAGAGAGAGAGAGAGAGAGAGAGAGAGAGAGAGAGAGAGAGAGAGAGAGAGAGGGGGAGGGAGGGAGGGAGGGAGGGAGGGAGGGTGGGGGGGTATTGGTTTATCTGTACGAGAGCACTTCATTTTTTTTCTCTTGCATGCCTGTGCAGCTTACAGAGGGGAGGGTGGGTAGGAGTAAGTAAGGGTGGCCACAAGGGACATCCCATATTCAGGGTGGTACAGATCAGAGCATTGTGTTATCAGCTGCATAAGGCTTTATGTCGGCTGGCAAATATTACAGCACTCACCACCCATATGCTCTGTTTGCATATAGTCTATAGTACGTTTAGTATAGTCAAAGACACAGGCGCAATGTAGTTATAAGTAGTAGTAGTTAATTAGCGGACGTGAGCGACACGGTGAATTCAGATACATGTCATTAAGGAGCATCATGCTCGAGGATAGGTATCCTTGATGACATGGGGGGGGAGGGGGATCGAACCCAGTACCTCTGAGCAGGGAGTCGAACTAACAAACCTAATAACGATCAAACAATTTGATCTATTGAGATGTAGTTATTTTAGAGTTGTCAAATAGAAAAACGTTCATGATGATGATGATGATGATGGAAAAAGAGGGATGAAGAGGGTTTTGGTTAGGTTTAGTCAGATTTTTTATAGTTTAAATTTGTCACGATCCTGCCCCATTAGGTGGTTGTTTTCCCTGTGGCTCTTTATTCAAATGTGTCATCTGTGTTGATTACTAATTCTGCTCACCTGTGCTCCTTATTATTTTGCTATTTTTTGCAGTGCTTACATTAAACATTTGAGCAGATCAAATGGAGGACATGAGTGATACGAACAAATGTCAGATGTAATCAAATGTGCAATCATATGTATGTGTTGCTTCAACAAACCTTGTGAAGAAAGCGGTCGGGTCAATATTTTGAACAACAGAAATTACGACCCGTGCAATTGATCGGCAGTCTCTCGTTCATGAGAAGTAATACATGTACGTGCACTCTCTCACTCACACACATATCCAGCATGCTGACATTTGGCCTCATGCAGCAACATTCTTTCAAATTTCTCTCATATTTTCTCCAGATGCACCAAAACTTTCTTAAAAATCAAAATCTGCTCATACCCAAGTGTGCTAATTAAATGATGAATTCCATTTGATCATAAATTGCAGGCGCGTTGCCGATTGTGTGTTATGAGCATTACAGGAAAATAAAAAAAAACAGCAATGGCAAAGTAACTGAAATGAAAAGAAAATAGTTTTGACATGAAAACGGTAGCAAAAAAACCCATTGCCCAAGCCAAGCACTCCCTGATGACAAGTGGAGGAGGACAGGAGGAGGTGGCAGTCTCGCAAGTAAACCTAAGAATTCAAGAAATAATTGGAGAGGTGGCTCTGACAGGTGTCCATTCAGACACTCGTCTTGACAGCGATACCGCTCCAGCTTTATCAGTTTCTGAAGCCAGGGACACAGACACGGATCCACTGCCACTGCCAGACTCAAGCTCCCACCAGTGATGCATTCACAGACACCAGTTGCTGAAAGTACATTTTGCATCATCATGTTTGAGATCTACTGTATAAACGTCTCAAAATGATTTTATACACAAAACTTTTTATACCTTTCGTCTATAGGCTTATTTGCTGTTATTTCAATTAACACTCAAATGTCTGCATTAAAAAAAAAGTTCAGAACAAGGCCAAATAAGTGCTCAAGTTGCCTCTGATGCGGTCCTGCAAAATCAAGAACAGATACTCTCAAAATTACGAGATATTTCCACAACTTTATTTGCATTGACGTCTATGTTAAATGATAACCAAAAATCTTGAAAGGATTAATTCAACTCTGCAAAGCAAATCTAAATAAAATGTGACTGCAACTGGCTTGTGTGGAATTCCTCATGTGTAATATTCACCACCATTTTAACATCACCAATATCACTGTCTACCCACAGGTATACAAAACCATATGCTAGCCTATCACATAATAAGCGGTCAATTAACTCCTGCCGAACAATGATGCCCTCTCCATAAGGTTGTCTGGCATTTCCTCCACAGGGGGTATCTGATCTGGAAGTGTCACGCCAAGTCTCATGGCCACATGGTGCAGCAGGACATTGTTAGTAGACAAGCTGTCTCCAGGGTGCATAGAAGCTTTCCACCGGTGGAATCAAAGCACATCCACCTGGCCTTCAGCACTTGTGCATGTGTCGGTCTCTATAAAAACGTAGCAACCCGGTCCCAGATCGTAAGCACGCATCCAAGAGGAAGCGACGACAATGGCGGACACACCACCGGAAAAACAAATAGCATAGTGAGGCGGAACACCAAGTGGACAAAGCTCGTTCCAAAACGAGAGTCAATCCGGGGTTAGGCTTTCAGCCGCTTGGCGAAGGCTTCTGGTGGTGTTCAGCCGGGGAGGAGGGGCCAACTTTTAATGTTGTGTTTACAAACCGCAACCCGACAAATCCTACTCATTGTGCCTTTAAGCTGGATAGCGGTTTCCACAATTACAAATCGCTTACCAATCAGCCACCCATCTTCTCTGGCTCTCTGAGCTAGCCGTGTCCCCACTGGTTCTGCAGCACAAAAGGAGTCATGTGCTCCCCCCGGGCCAACGGGCCATGACATTCAGAAGGTGGCAGTTTGTCTCCGATATTATTTGGACATGAATGGAGTGGTACAGCTCACGGCTGAGGAATGGGAACAAATCTCGAGAAGGCGCTTTGAGGCATACGTGGGTGCAGTCTACAGCGCCAATGATATTTGGGAGTCTAGCTATAACAAAAAAAAAAAAGCATTCTTAATTTCTGTCTGTTGGTTAGCACTGTACGCAAACGATGTGTACTGGGGCAAGAGTGATAGGACAGCACGACGAGGTGAAATGCCTGACCTGTCTCCTATCTTTCTCTGAAGGGATCCTGTTGCTAAAACTCTTGCAGGTAAAGTACTTGCAGGTGTGGAGGCACGGGATTTGACCAGCATGTATTTTGTCATAAAGTTGAGGCTTAAATCTACAAGCAGTGCTCTTGGCAATCTGAAATGGCTCAGAAGCCATTTCTCCGTCTCATCAAATAGATCTATGCGACCTCTAATAATGCGTTTCTTGCCTAAGGTCTGGATGGTCATAGCATCTAAGAGCAATATGTAAGCCATTCAGAAGGGTCCATATAGTCCAAGGGTTTTTATAGTCTTAATTGGGATCAGTGGACCAATAGCATTTCTCCAGCCCACACATTTAATAATCCAATCATTGTAATTACTCTAAAACATAATTTAAATTGGATTATATGACATTCATGCGCTTTTGGATGGACAAACAATTTGTGGAATGTGAAAACAAGACTTTTTTCTCATTTAGCAAGAGCGCTCTCGACCAATGTTATCTTACCTAAGAGCTCAAATAAAAAAACATTGGTGAATCCCACAAAACAATGGGTACTAACAAAAAAGAACAGGACATTTGCTTCCTGCATGTGAATATGCTTGTAATGACTAATCCCCTAAGAAGGCCTATTAACGAGCCTAATGATACGTGTTTTTATTTTGTTGGGGAAGTGGGGGGGGGGGGGGGGGGGGGGGGGGGGGCAATGACAAAACAACTAAACTCTGCGGACTCTTGCATTGGATAAATATATAAGTCATCGCTTAATGGTGTTTAGAGCAACGAGATGCAAATTACATAGAACATTGTGTTTGACATTTCTGCCAGCCTATTCTTCCAAAAGGTCTGTCACTGTGAAATGGCTTTTCCCTCGGCTCTGGTCAATTACGCCATCATAGATGCAGTGAGAGACAGGGAGGCATGAGAGAGAGAGAGAGAGAGAGCGAGAGAGAGCGAGAGAGAGCGAGAGAGACAGAGAGAGACAGAGAGAGAGAGAGAGAGAGAGAGAGAGGAGAAAGAGGGGGGAAGGAGAGTGAGGGAGGCTGGCTTTGTTTTTACACGGAACCAAACAAAGTCGGCGTAATGACGCCCTGTGTGTGCTTTTACGTAGCATGCCGGCGCCCCAAATCAGAGGTGTCACGCCTCTGATTCACACGCCTCTGATGTAACACAACAGGGTTAGCGTCTAGTGTGACATAACATACGCGTCAGGCAGCAACATTGCTTTCTAAACAATAATGGCGGGTGAACTGAGGTGCTTTTGCTAGCCGTGCACATTTGTACCACTCTTCAAACGCAAGCAAAGTTTCTGCGCATCGTATACAACATGATGATGCGCAACATTACAATGGCGGATTTGTGCCGAGCAACGTGAGAAATTGAAGGGAAACAGATCCCGGGTCGCACACATAAAACGCCATCAAAATGTCACACCCCTGTCCCGCCATGCCGGCTCACCCTTTTTACACAGACGTTGATTCGACTTTGTTACTTCCTCCACTGCTGGCTTAAAGGTGGAACAAAAATGGCCCCCCATTCTGTGTTTGTACGTCTTATACAGAAGGCCAGGCGGCATAACGGCGTAACATTCCTGCCTTGAAAAGGCTGTGTAAAGGGACTAGAGAGAGAGAGACAGGGGGGAAAGAGTAGGGAGAGAGTTGGGGGGGGGGGGGGACAATAGGGAGAGAGTGGGAGAGTGAGAGGAAGGAGGGAGGAAGAGCAAAAGAGGAGGGAGAGGATGAGAGAGTCTTGATGTTTTGAGACTAATGTTAGTGTTAGGCGTATTTGGTACTATTGAAGTTGTATTTGTATTGTTGCATTTGTTACCCTCAACAAACCTTCCTCGTTTGCCCTGTGTGTCGGGAGGTTTGGCAAGATAGGACATTATTTTGCTGCCCTTGTCTAGATCCAGGTGTGCCAGTAGACGAGAGGGAGAGCGATTTAGGGACAGCGAAAATGAGAGTACCAGAGAGTAGAAAAAAAACAACAGCAAAGTACTTAAGGAAGCGAGACGCTAAGGAGGAGGGACGTTGAAGGAGATGAATAGGGTGACTGAGAGAGAAAAACAGAGAACGTTGATGATTTAGAGACTATTAACTATGAAGGGGGTGGGGGTGGGGAGGGGGGGAGTGTATTTTATATACATGTTTTGGCAGATGATGAGACGGGGGGGGGGGGGGGGGGGGGTGTGGGTGTTTGTGTCAGAGGGAGAAGTGAGATCGACAATGTTTGTTTTTGATATTTTCCTCAGACCAGCGCATCGTTAACCATGCTGTGTCCAGACCGTGAATGCAACAAACACAAATACACGCAACCGAAAAACAAACACCACAAAGTTAAAGAGAGAGATAAACAAAAAAAAAAGCAAAAAGACAGACGTGAGCATGTCATTTGCATTTCTGCTGATAGTGTGCATGTAAATACACACACACACACACAGTGTCTCACTCCCACAGAAAGACACACAATTAAACTATAGGAGAAAACGGCACATCTTTTGCATTTCTATTGAGGTATGTACACACACATACACACAGGAATTTGTCGTTCTCTCTCTGTAAGGAGCTGCCAGGTGTCTGCAGTATAATTAGAGCCGTGCTGACTCAGGAGTTTCGCTGGTGAGCAGGGCACTGCTGTGCGTTTTTAAAACCATAGCCATGCATCCTCAACCAATGGCAATATTCTCGTTAAGGGGATTTGCAACTACAACTATTAATACTATCGGTAATAAGGTGAGTAATAGCAAATGTGTCAATGCATTGGTCTTGTTTTGCTAATAAAGAAAAAAATAAAGCGAACAAAACAATGATTAGCATTTAAAAGATGCTTTTATTCAAAGCAGAATTTGCAGTACCTGCCAGGAACAGGTTTGGTTGAGGCTAGGGGACATTGCTCAAGGATGACCTACAAGCAGACTGCAGACATTGGGGTTCGATCCCCAGGACCTTTAGCGTCTGGTACTCAAACAGCCTATCCACTAGCCATGGACACATGAGAGTGTGAACAAACGCTCACACTTTAAGACAAATTTGAGACGGATCAAGATCAGGTTTGTGACTCTGTGGTGCGACATCAGCCGCAGTGTGCGTTTGATCACGTCGACAATATGAGCACTCAAATTTATAGCTTGAGTTTGTCGTCTTTGACTGGTGTTTGCAGGCGGCTGAATACTGTTGAGACAGTGTTGCATATGTAACAAACAACCACTTATTAGGATGCAAGAGGAAGACGCAACACAACGTTTGTTGCACACTTAACTACCGAACACATTGGCTGAGCCCTGGATGGTAAATATCTTACCTTGAATGTGTTTTGAGACAACAAGCTCGGATGACTTAACTGGAACAGTTGATGGTTGAAGTTTGTTGTCGATAACAATAGAGGTATAGGATAGGGTTACACTTTGAAGAACACATTTGAAACAGAAAAGTTTGGAAGAGTTTGTAATAGATGGAGGAGGTTGATAATGATATAGTGGGCAGGGAGAGGTTGACTTTCCGGGTGGAGGTGGATTTAAACTGTAAGGACGCCAATTAGAAAGTGACATGACTAAATCAGTGGAAACCAAGTATGATTTGGCAAAGACAAATAAAAATGGGTCATGGTTTCACTGTTGGCAGAATGTAGCTAAGAGTTGTGGCAGTACAAAGAATGCCCATAAAGAAATATTACAAAATTATTGTGAATACTTTTTATTTTTTGTGCAGTTTAGAGTTGTCCTTAAGGATTAAGTGTGACGCAAAATTATGTTTTAGACAAAGACTTTTATCATCTTGGCAAGTTGTCTGCTACACTTGTTCACCTGTTCATAAATAAATATATAAATAAACTAGTTTTAAAGTATCACATAATATTAAGCCATACAAAAAAAGTGCTTGTAGATTTGTGCATCCCTAGACAGAATTGAAAACCCACAGCTCCACACAAAAGGACAAAAGTTGGAAAAAAAAACAACCAATGTATGCATATTACATTTTGTAATGGGACCTTTTGACAGTAGGAAAACGTTAGGTTACTCTCGTAACCCCGGTTCTCTGATAACGTAGTGAGGTATCTCAGCCTATAGGAGAGCGCTCTCAGCGGTCGATTACGGAAGCACCAATGACACCACGTCTGTCAGAAGACAGACCAATGACAGCAGTGACAGGAGAGCCCGCCTCTCCCCCTATAAAACACTGCGGTCACTGAAACCGGCATTCTCAAGCGTGCGCCTTCCCCGCGTAAAGCAAGGAGGGGAGTGTGCTGAGATACCTCACTACGTTATCAGAGAACCGGGGTTACAGAGTAACCTAACGTTCTCTTTCAAACTCCGTTCGGTATCTCAGCCTATAGGAGATATATACAACTCCCGAATTGCACCAAGCTCTCCGAAACCGATCTTCCAACAGTTAATAAAAACAAAACGAGGTGTAGGTTAGACAGCACCCACACGAAGGACAGAATGAGCCAGTGAGGGTGCCGTCACATCCAGTCTGTAAAACCTAGCAAAAGTATGGGGCGAGGCCCAATCTGCAGCTTTACAAACCTCCTCAATAGAGACTCCTTTAAACAGAGCCCATGAGGTGGCCATGCCCCGAGTAGAATGAGCTCTCAAAGCACTCGGGGGCTGTAAACCCTTATGTATATATGCTAATCTGATAGCATCAACTATCCAGTGAGACAACCGCTGCTGCGAAATGGGTTTCCCCCTGTGGGATAAAGCCCAGGATACAAACAGCTGGTCAGCTCCCCGGAAACTCCTTGATCTCTCTATGTACGTGCGTAAAGCGCGCACCGGGCAGAGGGAGTTCAGCCTCTGCTCCTCCGATGAGGAGAAGGGTGGTGGATGAAAAGCCCTGAGCTCGGTAGGAGCACAGTGATAAGACGGGTTCATCACTTTCGGCATAAACGAAGGGTTGGGGATAAGGCACACCTTATCGAAACCCGGAGAAAACCGTAGGCAAGACGGATGGACAGAGAGAGCCTGCATTTCACCTACCCGCTTAGCCGTGGATAAAGCCAAGAGCAATGCGGTTTTAAGTGACAACAATTTCATGTCAATCTCACTCAGTGGCTCGAACGGCTGCTGACATAGGGCATCGAGCACCAAGGAGAGGTCCCAGGAAGGGAAGAGAGGTTTGGAAACAAACAGTCTCCGACGTGCACCCTTCATGAAGCGGCGCACCAGCGGATGCCGGCCAGCGGTATCCCTCCCAAAGCCAACATGGCAAGCAGAGATAGCAGCAAGATAGACCTTGATAGTAGAGAAAGCTCTCCCCTTGTCTATCATGTCCTGTAAGAAGCACAACACTTCCGACACGGAGCACTGAAAAGGGATAACATTCCTCAGTCCGCACCAGTCTTCAAACACACCCCATTTAGCGTTATAAAGCGAGCGTGTGGATAATGCCCTGGAACCCTGTATGGTCTCCACCACACCGGGAGGCAGGCCAACAGCAGTCAAATTCAGCCTCTCACGGGCCAGGCCCAAAGAGCCATGCGGTCTGGGTGAGGATGGAAGATTTCTCTGTTCGCTTGGGACAGAAGGTCCCTGCGTAACGGGAGCGGCCAGGGCTGCGCTGAAAGCAACTGGACTATCTCCGCTAGCCAATGTTTCCCTGGCCAGCGGGGGGCTATCAAGATGATGGATAGACGCTGTCCCCTCACTCTCTCCAGAGTGGGAGATATCAGACTGAGAGGGGGAAACGCGCAAAGCAGCGCGTTTGGCCACGGGTGAGCCAGCGCATCCACACCCAGAGGTGCATCGTCGCGCACCAGGGAAAAGAACAGAGGACACTGTGCGTTTGCCCGCGATGCGAAGAGATCTACGGACGCCCGGCCGTATCTCTCCCATACCTGTCCCACTACCTGGCGGTTGAGGACCCATTCGCCGTAAACGGGATTTCCTCTTGACAGGAGATCCGCTCCCGCGTTCAGTCTGCCCGGGACGTGCGTCGCGCGCAGAGACGGAAAATGCGCACTGCTCCACATTATCATGCTGTGAGCCAGTTTGTGCAGCCGCAGGGAGCGCGTCCCACCCTGGCGGTTTATGTAAGCCACCGTCGTGGTGTTGTCGCTCCTCACTAAGACATGAGAGCCCTGGAGAAAAGGCAGGAAGTAATTTATATGCACGCAGCGGAGCCGTAATGGCCACGTCACAGTCACTGATCTGCCCTCGTGAACAGCTCCCCAGCCGGTTAGGCTGGAGTCTGACGTTACCACCTTCCTCTGTGACACAGATCCGAGCGGAGCTCCTTGACTGAGGAGTGCCGGATCTCGCCACTGGCTGAGAGCAGCGAGGCAGGCCGCCGTCACCATAACGGGGCGAAGACGGTGACGTCGGGGGCACAGACATAGCGTGGCCACCCACCGCTGAAAATCCCTCATTCTCAGCAGTCCGAGCGGGACCACAGCCAGGAGTGAGGCCATCAAGCCCAGTAGACTGAGACATGTTTTGAATGCAACCGTGCGTCCCTCGCTGAAGAGGGAGAGGCACTGGAGAGGTGAAACTTCACCCTCCGTCTGTCTGTCAGAGTGGCTCTGAAGCAGACGGAGTCTATCATGATGCCCAGATATTCTATACGCTGCGTTGGCTTCAGGCAACTTTTCGTATAGTTTATTCTGAAACCCAAATCTGTGAGATGAGTCAAGAGGGTGGCCGAGCCTTGCGCCGACAGAGCTTCTGAGTGTGAACAAAGAAGATAATCGTCTATATACGAATGAATCCTCAGACCTGAATCCCGCAGCGGGTTCAGAGCTGCCTCCACACACTTCGTAAACACTCTCGGAGCCAGAGAAAGTCTGAATGGGAGTACCATGTATTCGTAGGCTATGCCCTGGTAGGCAAACCTGAGAAATTTCCTGTGTGCAGGATAAATATGAATGTGAAAGTACGCGTCCTGGAGATCGATTGAAGTGAACCAATCGTCTGGGCGTATGGCTCGAGACAGCACCGTGAGGGTGAGCATCCTGAACCTGTATTTCCTGAGATAGCCGTTCAGAACACGAAGATCCAAGATGGGGCGCAGTCCCCCTCCCCTCTTTGGAACAGTGAAATACCGGGAGTAGAAACCCTCTTGGGTTTCTCCGTCCGGGACGACACCTATTGCTCCCTTGCTCAGCAGGGAGGAGATTTCCCCCTCCAAAACCTGAGCCGAATCCCCACTCGCAACCGAATCCAACACCTCCTAACCTCGGACTTGACGTACCGAGTGTCAGGCTGATGGCCTCTGGCAGTCGCAGCGAAGCTCTGGCGAGGAGGCTGCGGCGGACGAGGAGGCTGCGGCGGGCGAGGAGCGGGTTTGCGGGGAGGTTAAACGCCTCACCTTCCTTCTTCCTGACGTCACATGCCTGCTTCATGGTATCGATGGCGGGACCAAACAGGCCCTTGGAAGGGTCAAACTGCGCATCCATGATGTCTTGTTTCTCCCTGTCTGCCAGACCAGACAGGTTCAACCACAGCGACCGCTCACCTGCCACAGCCAGGCCCATGGAGCGGCCGCAACCCTGGACAGCTCCCCGAGAGCTGCGGAGGATGAGATCCGCCGTGACGCAGATCTCTTCCCACACCACCGGGTTGGGAGAGCCAGAGTCCAGCTGCTGGCCCATGTCGACCAGCAGCTCGGCGTGATAGGCAGAAAGGAGGGTGACGACGTTGAGGGCCCTAACCGCCTGGGCTGAGGATCTATAGATCTTCTGGTACATGGAGGAGGTGAGCCTGTCCATTTTACCGGGGAGCGAGAGGCCGGACGCCGGCACGGCCGCACGACGGTCGGGGTGAAGGTGTGAGGCGACAGACGACTCCACCGGCGGGGGGTTGGAGAGCCCCAGCTCCTCCATGCCCTGGATATCCAGACCCGAAAAACCCTTGACAGGCACCCTGTGTCTCAGGGGTTTATCCCAGTAGCGCTTAACCTCTCTGAGACAGGCTGGGACCACGGGCATGAGCTGTTTGGCAACAGTCATGGAGGTGGGGAGGACTTTGCCGTCGTACAGGTCCCTTTCGGGGCCCTGACCGGCCTGGGGAGCTGGCCACTCGAGGCCCAGCCTGGTAGCAGCCCGCCTGCAAACGTCATGCAACTTGACGTCCGGAGAGAGGGTCGGGGCGATCCCGCTCTGGGAGCTGGTAGCGGATGGGCATGGGAGGATGGCGTCGTCGTCGTCCTCCTCCGGGTCCTCAGCGAGGATGTCCGAGCCGACGTCGTCATCTTCACCAACCATGCCGCCCAGGTGAACGTCCTCGTCGAGCTGGGTGAGCAGCGGCGGGAAGTCAGACGCGTCCATAATGTCCCCCCAGTCGCGAGATGGAGGCTTCGCTGGCTCCGCATCTCCCGAAAAGGGGGCAGAAAACGGGGGATCCGCGTTGGGGGCGACAGCCACACGCAGCCTCCTCTCCCGCGTCTTGGGCGACATGCCGGAGCAGGTGGCGCACGAGTCGGGGTTAGCGACCGCAAGCTTTGCGTGGCTGACGCCCATGCACACGATGCAGAGAGGGTGACCGTCTCTGCCCGATATATAAGAGCCGCACGCCGCTGGACAAGAGCGGGAAGGTGCCTCTTTGCTTTTCCTGCCGCTAGCATCCCTGGGGTCCTGGCTTACCGAGGGGGAGGCCATGTCTAGGGCGAACCTGGGTAACCACCTTGACGGTGTTATAGGAGGAGTGCGAGCGGGGTGGAAACCTGCAGGGGTGAGCTGCAAGCTAACGGGAATGTGCTCGCCTTAACGCGTTAGCGCAATCCCGGGAAGAGGTAGGCTAGGAGTGGTGAGCTGCTAGCTAGCCTCTTCGACGCTGACCACGATGCCCGTCGACAGGAGTAACCCTGCGGAACAGGCGGGAAGGTCCGCCGTAACGCGAGAACCGACCTGGGCCAGACGATAACCTAGTCGTCGGGAGAGCCGCAGTCCCGCACCCGGCAACGGCTACCTACACGGTCCGTTTAGTGGGCAATTAGCGGGATACGGATCCGAACGAGCTGAGGTAAGCTTCAAGTAAGTATGTAATCGCGGGGAAGAAAGCGAGAATGCCGGTTTCAGTGACCGCAGTGTTTTATAGGGGGAGAGGCGGGCTCTCCTGTCACTGCTGTCATTGGTCTGTCTTCTGACAGACGTGGTGTCATTGGTGCTTCCGTAATCGACCGCTGAGAGCGCTCTCCTATAGGCTGAGATACCGAACGGAGTTTGAAAGAGAACCACAGATGTAGCACATAACATTAATTATGGGCCGTTTCATTTAGGCACGGCGGTGCACGAGTATAGACGCAACCAAGTCAAGTAAATATACATTGACCATGATGGTGCTACAACAGACATACATAGAACGGACCTAATGTTAAAATGACAGGAACAGGAAGTTACTTCCATTGGTGGCAGGATAGTGACTCCACTCCCACCTAAAAGATAGTGGGTTCAATCCACAATGGCCGCTGTCTACATGTTGTGTGTCCTTTAGCAAGATTCACTGTAAGCCACCTTGGAACAGCTTCTGCCAAATGACTAAATAGTGAATAGAGCATGTATAATAAGTTGAAGGTGGATTATTTAGCTGCCAATACAAGGGAGTATGATGCAATGCTGTTTTGCCAGCTCCCACTGTTATTTTTCACCTTACCCTCATATTGAACTCGTAGGCTTTCACTGTGTCAAGGCTAGTATCATTGAACGTAGCATGAAGCTAATGAAAGGCTTTGTCAAATGAAATGATATGGTTTCACGGGCTAACTGTCATCCAAAATCCAATGTGGTTGTAAATCAAGTTTTGTGGTTTTGAACATCCATAAAAAAAGATATATCTATAAATATCTATGACGAATGGCAGAAGGTAATTCGGATATGATATACAGCGTAGCATAAAGTACAACAGGCCTGTTCCCACCAACGGTTATCAGGTTTGTGCACTCTCAGGTGTTGACGTTTTTAGTAGGAATCCTTTGAAAAGACACAAAGGAGACAAACTGCTTGCAAAAGAAGAAGAAGAGCTGGCAATATACGTTTTAACATGAAATGGTATTTTAGAGCTTTTGACTAAGTTGGTCGCAACAGGGAACCAAGTGGATGGCCACAATCCACATATTGAAATATGTTTCCCCCCCAAAAAAAATGTGTACAGGCTTTGTCTGTTTCATGTGATCATTACGATGTCTGGCGACTGAAAAGGGGAATATTGTATCAAAGAACGCTAGGCCTATGGACACATTTTGATTATCTCAGTTTGACTAATGGTAATGAGAATGCATTTATTTTACTGCACAAAATATTTGGTGCCCTGGGCCAAAAATACCTTCACAGGTGGCTTTAACCCTGGCAAGCATACAGTGTATTGCTTTATCTTCTGTGTATAACAAAAAGCCTTTTTTATTGTTTTTGGATGTGGTATATTCCTTTAGGAAACCACACTTCCTGACAGAAGGAGTGGAGTTCATACACTACTTGTACCTCTGGGTTATAGTAATAAGAAAAATCCAGATGCTAAATTCAAATTTGAGAGGAAGTCGTTGCGGTTTACATGTCTGCTCGAAGCTAAAGGAGTTGATGACTTTGTTTTGTTATCTTCACACAGCGGGTGAAAGTACAACATTGTTCTCACGTAGTCTTTCATGCAAACCTTCGGCTTATAATGGTTAACGCTTGTATGACTTTCGTCAGTCGATTTCGCAATGTACTGACAAGAAAAGGTTAAAAAGTGATATGCAACATTTTGCTATAAAACCACTTCAGCTAAATGTTAATTACTGGTATTTATGTCAGTGTCTTTGTTTTATTCTGTGATTTGCGTTTTTGTATGATTTAGTTTACTGTCACGGCTTGCGCAGGGAGGTGAACCCAAATGCAGAGATCAGACTCAGGGTAGCAAAAGGAAGCGCTACTTTACCGCCTGCCCAAACAGGCAGCCGGATACAACCTTACAACAAACAAACAAGGAACCAACAAGCTGGGGCAGGAACTAACAAACTTAAATAAATGAAACACAAGCAAACATAATGACTAATTAACACAGCGGACCAACATTACACCAACGACACAAAGGAAAACCAGGTAGTGAGTGGGGTTGGGGCAGGATCATTGCAGTTTACCGTTTTTCAAAAGCAGCCACAACACAATCAAAAGCTCGACACAGAATGTGGGCTACTCATCGCTATAGTCTGATGTACAAACATTATTGTAATAGGCAAATATGCCCTGTAAAATTACCATAATGGGGTCTCTTTGTACCTCACCCTTATGACACACACGCAAACAGAAAGGGAGAGAGAGAGATGTCCTGCTCTCTCTCTCTGCCTCGTTCTGTCATTACCGTGAACAGTGGAACATGAGCATGACCAAGATCTAGTGATTGTTAATCATTTACACCACAGTCCACAGAAATTGCCTCATGTCCGTGTCTGGGACAAATATCAGCAAATTCCCTTTTGACTATGTTAGGAACAAATGGGAACCTGTTTTACCTCCTTTCTTGGTTCAGTCAGTGTGTAATGTCCTGGGGAAACTTATAATCCCACACTGGTAGTATCACAGTGTTATAATAATACCAGCTTGCACACCTGGCACTAGTAACATTAACATATCAGGGAGGACATTTACTCCGAGAGACGTGAGGGAAAATGAGGTTGTTTGGACACGATTGTGTTTCTCATTGTTTCTCTAGCTTCCTACCCCTCCCCAGTTGTTTTTGATATGCAAAATTAAACAACTGACCAAGACTTGCAATGCATGATACCACTGGTAGTGTAGTATAATACTAATGGTGATACTACAACTGGTAATACTAATGTAATCCTACGACTGTTAAGGTCATTTTTTTAAATTATGACAGGAAAAACAGGAAAACAGACATCAAAAGTGCATGACGCATTCAGCAGGCGGCCGGGCATACAAATATTGTCCGTACAGCAAACATGAACAGACATTCAAAATACAGGTATATAACAATACTTAGACAATGTTTGTTCCCGTCTTGTTTTCACATGGCTTTGTTAATCCAACTTCTCTTTCTACTATTTTCTTGCTATGTTTGTCTGAATCTTTGTTTCCCTTTCTATATCTCACTTCTCTCTCTATGACATTTCTTGGCAATCCCTCCATTTTCATGCCGGGATCAGACTACATGTGCAGCCTGATTTCAACACCATTTTGCCGTCGCAGACAATATTTCAGCCTCACAGGCGATTATGAACGTCAGATCAGGCTGTCACACCCCATGTGACGCGGTCAAAAGCTTGCCATGTCGTCTGGGACACCCCCATGTAGAGCCTAGCGTGTTTGAATTTTTGGACTGTGTTCGCATTGTCTGACAATTGCTACTGACGCTATTAAATCTTGATCCCAGATGAACTTGACGGCAAGTTGTGAAGAAGGAAAGTGGCGTAAATACTCCTTTCTCCTGTCCCTTCTGTTGTCACGCTCTCCTAAACACGCACACACGTGTACACATGTACACACACACACACACACAAACACACACTTTTGTGTGTGTTTGTGCGTGTGCTCGTATACATGTGTGCATGTATATTTGTGTGTCTTTCCCTGTGGAAGATGTCTGCACTACCTAATAGGATTGTGGGCAGATTATGCTGTGTCCACTGTGATAACATCTGTGTTTTACAAATATTAGCCCCCTCACGTCATCAGCAGCTGCCTCACAGGAGCTGTAGAGACACACAGACACTACTGGAAAACAATCACATCTTTCATTTTCTTTGTGCCGCATCTCCCCTAATCAAGTTGAAAATTGCCACAGGAAGCTGACCTGGGAACTGAGGAAATGTGTCCTTGTTTGTTTAAACTGCTTCTGTTATTAGCTTGACATTGATATACAACATAGAGGCTTGTCTCACAAATCAGATTTTAGATCAACATTTAAAGTCTGATGGCAGACGAGCTCAAATCTGGGTGAACGGAACGTTTAATTTTCTTGAGCTTCAAATAACTGGTAAATAAAACGATAGCATCGTCTTCTCGTTGTCGGTAACCCTCCTTGGCCAACAACGAATGCAAACTTGGCCAGTACTGGTAAACTAAATGTGTCGGTTTACCCCTGCCACACGCCACCTTAGTGGCTTTTGCTAGGGCCCTCCGACACAGGACACGGGTTGATGTTGATTTGAAGATGCATTAATTGGAGATGGCATAATGGTATTCGCCAAGCAGATGGTACATGCTGCCATGACACTAGCTCTCTCCCAAGTGTGTGTGTGTTGATAGCTGGTTTATCCTGGGTGCCATGGTTGCTCATGCACCACAGGTGTGCAGCCTCATCCAGCCCCTCACAAATTAGTTTATCTTTGGAAGAATATATTTGTTACAAAACAGGAAACACTGTGTAACTCTGTGCCTCGCACTTTTTAGTTTCCGGGCCATGCCAATGTGCAGTCTCCCCCCAGAGGTTCGGCTAATGCATTGTAGTACTTCTGGATCCGAGATCACATAGCGGCAAGTAGGAAGTGCTTTGCGGTGAAAACATCTTCAACAG
This sequence comes from Merluccius polli, assembly GCA_030340625.1. Classification (NCBI taxonomy): domain Eukaryota; kingdom Metazoa; phylum Chordata; class Actinopteri; order Gadiformes; family Merlucciidae; genus Merluccius; species Merluccius polli. The sequence goes on along the minus strand of JAOPHQ010000327.1, from coordinate 57,182 downwards.
TTCAAGGTAGCTCATGACATCACAAGAAGAGTGTCAACGACCAATCAAAAACTTTGTGCCTCTGACACTTCCTTTCAGAGGCGATGGTGGATTATGAAAATTAATATACAGGGTTGCGCTCCCCATTTGGCTTTCATCCCAAGCGACTTATAGTGAACAGATGTATTTCACGAAGGATACTGACAGGTTAGCTTGCAGACAGTACCTTTCAGCTGGGACTTGAACACCCACACTTTCTCTCGCCCAGTTCCGCTGCCACCTCTTCAGACCATAGAATTTGCTTTAATGGCTTCTGCTTTACTTTCTGCTTTGCTTTACTTACTTTACAGAACCTCAACATTTTATTCTCCTTGTTTAAGGGTTTGGATATGCTGTCCCTCAAATAACAATTATAAGACAATCGTACATCCTTCCGCTGTTAATAGCTGTTAACTACCGACTATGCCCATCCATATAATTGTTCTCTTTGAGTTTTTGTCATCCTCCTTCCTCATACTTTTTACATTGAAATAAAATAAAAGCTAAAGATGATCCTTTCTCTAAGTACCTGCTGTGTCAAGTACTGTTGCCATGGCATTAGCAGCAGGTTCGGAACCAGGTGTGCCTTGTGCAGACGATGATGAACTACACAGTTCATTACTGTCTATAATTAAAATGTGTGTGTGTGGAAAGACCATTCTTGTGAAATAGCACATGTATAGTAGTATATGTAATTGTTGAAATTTCAGTTTCTCAAAGTCATGTATTTCTTGACTAGAGAATGATTGATGTGGACGACAGATATCTCTTTGTCCGCTTCGCGAAGGACACGCACTGTGACTTTCGTGTGAGACCCAGGTTGGTTTTTATGCGCAAATCAATCATACTAGCTGTGTATGCTTGTTAGCAGTGGCTACATGCCTGCCTCGGCTCACTGTCAACCACAACACCAGGCGGGAGTTGACACTTGGAGGGAGTTGACACACACACACACAGGTGTGTGTGTGTATATCGGTGTGTATGAGCGGAGGGAATATTGAGGGGGAGGTACATTTACATATAAGTGCACACAAAAACCTGCGAGAATCACTTTTCGAAAACAGCTGCCACACTTGTGTACAGCTCAGGGTGAAATCCCTCAAGACAAAAAACATATCTAATAATAATATTGTGGCATGAGCAAATTGCAAAATATGCAGCAGAAGATGATTTTATGTGTTATACAATCAGATCGTCAGCCAGAACTTGTAGCGTCATTTGCCTAGTAACTGCTACTTCACCTCCAGAGGGAAAGAGCATAATTAAGTTTTTGGGTTTTTGTCATATTTTTTGTCGTTTTATTATTGCCGCTTGTTTTGCGAAAAAGGCGTTCACAGTCTGGATGTTTATAATTCTCTAACTCGAATAAAAAGCTCAGACATTCATTCTCAAGCTTGTTTCGATAAATCTGGTGGAAAACTGCTTCGCCAGCAGCAGCCAGTGAAATTATTTCCTCCCTCTTTGAAGAACAAATCTGCCAGTATTGGATTTTAATACAACACGCATATTCTTTTGTCCCCCTAATGAGGTACAAACTAAGTATCCGAGTTCTCAGAAAAGAACAACAGGAGAGCTAGTCTTTTATGAGCTTGCGAGTTTCGTAAAAACAAGTATTTTTGAATGCCGATTCGCTTCACATGCAGCCAATTTACTCTTTTTAAATGTATTTATTCACAATATGTAGAGAATGTATTGTACCCAAGGCCAGGGGACGTAACCTCAGTGTTGTTGTGATTCATTCATTCATCAATTGTATGGTGTTAATATTGAAAGGCAGAAATGTAATATACTGTTAGATAATAGATAATAAAGCAATGCTTTATTAATACAAAATAGTATTACAAGTCATGTCTTTTTATAGTGAGTAAATTTATTTTACTATTTACTGTCATTTAGCAGGAGCATTCATCCGACCTTGGAGTCAGATACAGATCATTAATGAGCAGGTAGGGGGTTTAGGGGGCATCTTGCTCAAGGACGCCTACAGGTAGACATTGGGGACATTGGGGATCGAACCCGGAACCTTTTCGGCGGCAGTCGAACACCTTAAATGTGGTGACTGACGACTACATCCTCCTGCCCTCTTCACACTATTCATGGATTCAGTATAGGTGCATGTGTATCGAGTATGTATACGTGTCCTGACAGCATATGTATATCTACTGTATAGCCATTAAAAACAGCATTACTCTCCCTCATCACGATCTTGTCCTCTCTCTCTCACTCTCTCTCACTCTCTCTCTCAGCAATGATGTCTCTCTCTTCCATCGCTGTCACTGAGGCAATCAAGTCAGTTAATTTGCTTGATGAACTGTGAATGACTCATTCAGTCTGTCAGTCAGTCTCTCTCTCTCTCCCACGCTGATACAATGCAACTGTCACAGATCCACTGTCTTCACACATTGAGTCTGTCTCTGATCTTTTATGAGTCACGGCTCAGAGGCCATCTTTTTTTTTCTGTATTTGTATGTATGTGTTTATGACTATATCTGTGTGTGTGTGTGTGTGTGTGTGTGTGTGTGTGTGTGTGTGTGTGTGTGTGTGTGTGTGTGTGTGTGTGTGTGTGTGTGTGTGTGTGTTGCCCAGCGCCCAACCCGGACAGGCCATCACAGCTGCTGAAGCATACACAAAAGGCTCATGTTTATTTACAGAGAGGGACCGGACATGAGCTCAGATCACACTGTAACACAGCCACCTTCCTCCTATTCCTCCTCTTCCTCACCACACACACACACACACACACACACAATCACTTTCCTACTAAGCATACACTAAACTTTAAAGGGATAATACATTATATGGATATTTTTGATTGATATTTATGATTACATCCTCCCCTTTTTCACCACACACACACACACAACCACATACATACACAGTGTCCACATGCAAAGATCCCAATACAATTATGCATACACATATTCAAATGATATTTAGGACATTGATTATTGGATATTATTGTGTTGTCGGTGCACATCCACAAGTGCACAAGAGCATCCCACCTTGTGCCTCCAATGTCGTGTGTTTGAGGCAACTCCGTCCACTCACAAGGCATCCCCCACCATATGACACTCACTGCCTGCTTCCTTTTCTCCATAATAAACGTATATACATATTACTATTTCAGGTGGGAGTAGCTGTTGTTTTCTGTTATCCTCCTGTGCAAGGGTGCGGTTTTTTGTATATATTTTTTTTTTCGTCCTATTTATGGGATTTTGCTCCGGGGCTGCTGCTGCTGATGTGCAGGTATGGATTTATCAACAGGGATTCAGGGAGGAAAACACACTGATTTCCCTCTTGCATCTCCATGGAAATGTATAATCAGAGTCACAACCCGGGCCCACACTTTTACTTCCCCGTCCAGGGCTCTCAGGTACCGGCGAAAAATAAAAAATGAAGAAATTGTTGAGGAAAGATTGCAGGTTTAATCAACTGGCTGTTCTTCTCTGTTCTGGCCTAGGGGTCTTTGTATGTGTGTGTGTGTGTGTGTGTGTGAGAGAGTGAGCATGAGCGTAAGTGCATGCTTACTCTGTAAATCGATGCAGTTGAGATGCCCATTATCTTTCGTAGATAATAATTGATAAATAATAATGAATAATTGATGTTTAGCAACCTCGTTAAGCACCCCATATATGGTATCATGTACCTGCGATGGAAGAGGAGAAGTACAGGGGGGGGAAATAATCAGTCAAATCTTCAAATGTGAAATTTCAGTATCTCAGAAGTAATCAGAAGTAAGTCATTTTCAGAAGTAATCTCGTGGTGTTTCACACCAAAGCAAAGAGGGAAATTAACTTCTCCTTCCAGCGATGTGCTGCTGACATCATCCTGAGGCTGGTCAACTACTTTACAACTCAGGGAACAAGTCAGGGAACCAGTTATGCTGTGGCACTTTGCTTTTTCGAAAACTTTGCTCAAGTGGACTAAGTAAAAAACAAAAAGTTGTTGAGTGTAAAAAAAAATGGAATTGATTGTGATTAAATAGTAATGAATCTTTAGTTTTCTTTAGTTTTTTTTATCCATTTTGAGTCTTGACCTTGACAAAGGTTGTGTATCCAAGGGAAGCAGCTGTGGGAACCGACCATCATGCTTATACAACTCTCTCTTTCTGTTATTTCAAGTGTGTGTGTGTGAGGAGGGATGTCCTTGTCAGCACTGATAGGCAGAGCTGTGTTCTGTTGTCAGGTGGACATCTTGTGTGTGTGTGTGTGTGTGTGTGTGTGTGTGTGTGTATATGTCTTGATAGGCAGAGCCATGGCCAACTGTCAGGTAGACATCAGCAGTGTGTAGTGTGGGTGTGTGTGTGATGTGTGTGTATATGTGTATATGTGTGTTTTAGTGCACAATATCCCGGCAATGTGACAATACAGCGGTCCGCAGGTCAGTGGCATGTCATGAGAATGTCATGCCAGTTCCCATGATACTCTCTGTCCTTCTCTCACTCTCTTTCCACTCTGGACTCAATCTCTCTTGCCCCAAATCACAGACCAGTCTGTCTTTTCAATTATTCTTGATTCAGGCGAGGTTCATGCATGTCTTTTGCTTCACCTCTTCTGCTGAAAAAAACATCACATTTACCTTTAGTCATTTTATTTAATAGACTTAAAAATTAGGCTGAGAACAATTATCAATATTATCCTTAAAAAACAACAACAGGATAGAGTAGTTATCTTTTTGTTGTATTGTGAAAGGCATAACTGGAGTCAGTAACAGCCGAACCAAAGTCCATCATTATCACTTTTTATCAAATAGTGATTAAACTAAAGTCATTGAATAATTAGTTTCTCTACGTCATCAATTATTGATGCATATAGGCCCAGAGAAAGGTGGGTCACGGCATGAGAAAGTGTGGGAACCCTGCATATCGAATATTTGGGCAAAGATGAATGAAAGATGAAACGTTCCCAGCGTGATCTGGAAGTTAATGACCTATTCAAAGTCAGCTCACAGCAAATGAGAGTAAAAGGCAAAACTAGCAAAGGAAGAAAAACATGGATTTTGGCCAGTGGTGACAGGCACATATTTACTGTTTTAGCTTTTATCCAAAGATACTCCCAGTGAAGAGCAGATAGGGGGTTAGGGCATCTTGCTCAAGGATGCCTACAGGTTGGGCATTGATCCTTGTAACTTTCGGTTGGGGAGTCGAACACCCTAAGACGGCACCGTCCTCGCCCCCACAAAAAACGTACCTGATCATTAAAAATAGCAGTATCCATAATCCTTAGGCACACGTTACCTTCCAAAAAACGTCCAAAACCTGTGTTCACAAATGGCTACAATGCATTTGTTTATGTTTATGTTTTTATGTGATTTTAATATTTTTATGTTCTGACTCGTCCGCTGAGAACATTCAACGCTCTGTCAAAAACAGTGTTGTTGTCCTCTAGGCGCTCCTAGATATCCCTTAAAAGGTGTCCAACCATTTTGTATTTAAATCAGTTGGGAGTCTGCTCAAACAGCAGGCGTCCATCTTAGGAGCGGGAAGCGGGACAGTTAGGTTCTTTGGTGATGGCAGGAGGCTTATTTGAAAGGAATAAAGCTATAAACACAAAACCAAGAACAGCAATGGGGAAAACAGAAGCATTGGTTAAAGGATGGGTAGCTCCGACATGTTGCACTTGAGTTTTTTGCTGTTGCTATTTTATAAATGTATTTATTTTGTCAGCACTGTTTGACAATAATCCAAACATGCAGAGAGCTGCCAAACACAGATTCCTCTCTGTTCTATAAATGGATTGATATTTTCCACCATGTCTCCTTTTTCTAATCTGTGTGGAAGAAAATGTAAATGTGCCATCTATTAAAGGTAGACCATGTGTGTGCGTGCCTTTGCGTTCTCAGTGATGTGTGTGATGGGGAAAGACAGGGTGATTTATGTTCTGTCTTTCTGCATTTTCACACATAACTTACACAGGCCTTTCTTATATCTTTCTTTTTTTAAAATTATTTCCATTCCTTCACGCACACACAACTCCTTTCTTCTCTCGATTCACCATCTTGGTTGTCTTGCCCACTTGTGCTTCATGTCCTATATATATATATACTGTATGTGTTCCTCTGTTTACCTCTCTCTCATTCTATTTAATTCTATGGTGATTCGTCGACAGTAACCCTGTCACACTCCTATTCATAGATTAGTGTCAGGAAACAAAGTATATAGGCGCACACACACACACACACACACACACACACACGAAAATAAACTATAGATTTGTATACAAATATACACACAGTCTATAAAGGACATCCACACATCTATCATTTTTCTGTCTGTGACAATCCTTCTGCTTCAGTTCAGATTCTGATTTCTTTATTTATCCCGTGGGGGAAAAGGTTACGTTATAATTGCTCAGCTCATGATTGAAGAAATACAGTAGGATGAATGTAACAAAAAAAGATAAACAACATATGGTACAACATTAAATTTGAAAATAATTTGCATATGTAAAAAATATGCATGTGTACAAAAAGTGTACGTATACATTAATAAATAAAATATGCATATAGAAATGTATAAAATGTACAAAGTTAATGCTATATAGCTATATATAGAAATATGCTGATGCTGATGAATGTGCATAAGTCTCTTCCAGTCATATTTCCCTTTGAATTTCCATTTTTATTCTGTTAATCTCACTCTTGAACAGTTCTTCTGCCTTTCTACCTGCATCTCGTTCTTCATCCCTCTTTCCCTCTCCATCCCTCCAAACCACTCCCATCTTTTCCTTCCCCCTTCCTTCTCTTGCTCTCGCTGTCCCTCCCTCCCCCAGGGGGATTCCCTAGCTAATGATTGCGGCTGAAGATTAAGCATAGCGTTTCCCTTCATGGTGAATTAGGGATAAATGAAGACGTTTCCGATTGGCCCCCAATCAAACCTCCCATCTCCCTCACATATTTCCAATTGGAAAATCTCAGATGCTTTCAAAGCCAAGTGTCCAAATGCGAGACGCCAAGTGTCTCGCCTGGCCAGGAGATGTGAATCAGTGAAATATGTCAATTCAAGCTCTGGGGACACGAACTTCACCAGCGAGACACGTCTCTAGTCATAAAAGCGGGCATTTGGTGTTGGTTTTCCCACATAGGCCGATGTGATGGTGTATTAGAATCTGCCTGTGGTTTTGGTCAATGTATGTGCATGGTTTTTACACAGGTGTACCCCTAAATATAGCCTGAATCCCGCACAGATGTGTATCTTACAACCAAGACAAGACAGTCAAGATAGGCAGGGTCATCTAGGAATGGTTAGGGTGGTGGGACTCCCAGCTGACTGGTTCAGGGTTCGATCCCCAATGTCCACACTAGGCAACCATGAGCAAGATGCCCTAGCTCTTACATGCTCCTGATCCTTAAAGTTCCCACAAAATCAAATTTTTAGGTTCAAATTTTTTAGGTTCAAATTGGGTATATAGTTCAATTACTTCAATACCACGACATAGACCACAAGTCCAAAAATGTACTTCTGCTTACCTCTGGTATACGCCTGTATTACGTAGTTATGACACATGCCTGCACTGACGTTAAACTGACAAGTATTTCGTCCAATTACATTGCTCTGTTGTCAACTGTAACTCATAGCATGGTGATTGACAGCTAGCTATGGTTTTTGACATTAAACATCAAGGCGTAGCTCTACCCTAGCCACCGCAACAAACCCTCCCACTTTTTGAAAAGCTATGTCCCGCCCTGTTTTATGTACATGCAAGACGAAAGACGTTCGGAAAATGCCTTCCATTGTACAGGGCCTTTAATGTGTCTAAGAAAAAACAAACACTGCAAGTCACTTTGTATAAAAGTGTCTCAGTGGTTAAGTGGATACATTTCTAAACAGGCAGGAAGAGAGGAGAGGCAAGTGTCTTCATATTGCAGCCTTCAAACACAAAGGCTGCTCAGACTGCTTTACATAGTCGCAGGAACCACATTTACAGGACAACCAATAAAAGAGAATCATTTTAAATAGAAATGTAAAATAAAAATATAACAGGGCAAAGTAATATGCCAGTACCTGACATATGTTTTAATAAAAAAGCTTCAAGCACTGATTTGAAAGTATAAAGAGTTGGGTTTTGTTATTTTCCAGATATGTGTTTCCAGATAAAGAAACTAGCCGAGTAGAACCACTTGCACATGCAGGATAAAACATACATTAATCAGAGCAACCCCACATAGACATCACAAAACCAATCTAGTGCCTGGACATATTTTTCCCACATGCCCCTCACATACGTACACTGCATGTGCCCTTCTTGAACTGACCTTCGGGATGCACTCATGGTAGGTCTATCAAATTGTATTTATCCTTCTGGATCGTGAGGTACTACAATTATTAATCTTTTGCTAGTTTTGTTTGTTAACTGGACGTAAAATATCCTTTTATTGCATATGCCCTCACCCATAGGTTCCTTCTCCTGGAAAAGGAGAGGTGTGCGTGTAAATGGATGGTAAAAAGTGCAAAGACAGACAACAGAGGTCTGTCCGTCTGTCTATATATATATACCGTATATATATATATATATATATATATATATATATATATATATATATATATATGTATATACAGTATATATATACAGTATATATATATATATATATATATATATATATATATATATATATATATATATATATATATATATATGTATATATATATATATATATATATATATATATATATATATGTATATACAGTATATATATATATATATATACTGTATATACATATATATATATATATATATATATATATATATATATATATACAGTATATATATATATATATATATATATATATATATATATATATATATATATATATATATATATATATATATACTGTATATATATATATATACTGTATGTGTCTATATATACCGACTTGTTTCTGTCCAGGATATTACACACCCTACCCATTGCATGTCCGAGAGGAGAGAGACCTGGGAGCCGAGGTAGGGTATTTTATGGCCCCGACAAACCTGGTAATTAAAACTGCTACTAAAAATGCTGTTCTACTGCTAAATACGGATACAACATATGGTAGCCTAATAAAATGTTATGGCTCGACTGTCGAACTGTAACAGTCCGCCAAACGTAATACACTTAACGGCACTTACTTTCTTCTCGTCTTTGTCCACAATTTGCATGAAGGAAGCCCAGACAGAAGAGGTGCTGTTAGGTTTGACCTCTTTATATTCATTTTCTTTGAGCTTATTTTTCATCTCAGTAAAGAAGATATCCATCTTTACTGTGCGCCTTTCCTCTGCTCTGACTCAGCTCGCTGGCGCTTCTAAGTGTTTATTTTCACCTTATTTCCCACTCTTTGAATCTGACCCTAATGGTCAGACCAATCATCATGCAAGATACACAGCACTTCCATGCGTTTCTCCGGTGGGCAGCTCTGATGATATGATAAAAAGACCCGGGACCAGTGGTTATACAGTGAGACCCGACCCAGACCCAATTGACCATACTAAAATGTGGACCCTTAACCTGTCGGGTCCCGGGTCGGGTCTTGGATCCTAGGGATCGAGTAGACTCGTGAAGACCTTTAATCGGAGGGAGGGGGAGGGGGGGGGGGGGAGTCGAGGCTTGTTACAAGTGATTGCCTTCATCTGCTGTTTGCCTTCAAAACCCCTGTGATCAAGACAAATCAAGCCATTGTTATTCAAGTGTCGGCAGTGCTGTGTGAAAAACCACATGGGAATCCTCCATTTGTGTTCCCAATCATTCTACCGAATTAATGTTCGCGTTCCTATTGTTAAAAAAAAACAACTGTTAGGGGCCTAATAAAAATGGATATGCAATTGAAAATTTCTACACATGGTGCAACGGTTCTTCTGAAGGTTCATTTCAGGCATTGAGCTTGACATGCTTCTGCACAAATAACACCGTGTGAGGTGTATCCCTCGCTGTTTTAGTAAGTACATATGCTGATCGACATAATAAATACGATAACAAGACAAAAAAAGTCTGCTTTTTGCGAAGTCAAACCATGTGGCTTTTCAACATAAGAGCGATCCCAGAAGTTCAAATGAATGAGCACAATCAGCCGAGGGATAAAACATGGCAGGGCTAAGGTCTCCAATTAGTCCAACCTTTGTGTCTGCGAACGGGTGACCGTAGGCCACCGGGCTTCAGCTAACCCCGCACAGCGCTAGCCATGCTAACCCCGTGCAGCGCTAGCCACACCATTTAGTTTCTCTTCATGAGATGTAGGCTAATTGTGTGCACAGTGCGCCACTCCTGCGCTCATTACGAGTTAAATAAATGAAAAAGGATTTTTTTCGAAGCGAAAAAGGTGATCACTCACTGAACAATAGGGCAAGCGACAAGCTAACTCAAAGGTTTGCTATCAGTAAGCTAACTCAAAGGTTTTTTCCCCAGGAGAATAATCCTATCAAACAGAACATGTGTATTGTTTTTAATCTTTGAATATCATTCGCTCCTTGTTATCCCAATGCCATTTAAAAGGTGTTTTATGTCACGTTATTTTAACATGTTATCCTTTAAAGCCCTTTGTAGTGTCAGTGGATTTGGGCTATTTATATTAAACCTAAACTTGATGAGCGCACAAACGCGACACACCGCAGGAAACATATGAAAATATAAACAGACACACGCTTAAGTACAAACAAAACCTTTATCGCATACACACAAATGGGCCAACACAGGCATAGTGTGTGCATGCACAGACACAAGTATCCACACATACACTTATGTGTGGGTATTTCATTTGTAGCAACCAGACAAAAACATGATCCACATAAGGATTTGCTCCCCATAAAGGATAAAGGATTGGTGTATGTTACACATTTGAGGATAGGTACAACACACACATACACACACACACACATAATCCACATTGCATCCCCCGTAAAGGCTCAGTGTCTTTCACATTTGAGGATATAATAGGCACACACACACGCAAGCATACCCACACAAACTCATGTATATGAGACACCAGCATGTTAAACATTGGAGAATGGGGACAACACATGCTCACACACACACGCACACACACACACACACACACACACACACACACACACACACACACACACACACACACACACACACACACACACACACTCACACAAACAAACACATACCCACACACCCACATTTGTAGATGCCAGCATGTTAAACACTTGAGGATGGGCACAACACACACACACACACACACACACACACACACACACAAGCACAAACTGACACTCACCCACTTACATAAACACATGCTCCCACACGCTCCCCACATCCACCGGTGCGTCTCTCTATTCCGTTCCCTTTGTTCCCGGGAAGTTAGCGTCCGGCGAGGACACACGTACGCCTCCCTGAGGGTCCCCCCCCCGCGCCCACGAGACGACGGCTCAAGCTCTGTTTCACTCTGCCTGGTAACGAGGCTAACGATATGCACAAGACTCCCTCCCCGCAAACACCTTGGCTCAGCAACATTGATATATTTTTAGTTGAATATTTTTTTTGCACAATGTGTGTGTGTTTGTTTTACGTGTGTGTGTGTGTGTGTGTATGTGTGTGCAAAAGGGGGGATTGGAACTGCCATTGTTGATGCAGTGAGGATTGTGCAGTTTTTTTGTGTGTAATGTGTGTGTGTGTGTGTGTGGAGGGGGGGGGTGCTGGCAATGTGTGTATATATGGATGTGTGTTCATAGGGGGGAGAGATGAAAAGGTGTGTGTGTGTGTTTGTTTGTGTGTGAGTGTGTCATCCAAACCTCTGTATGAATATGCATGCTTTACTTCACCGCCAGTACACACACACACGCACACACACACACACACACACACAGACACACATTACTATACAAGCATCGGAAGGCTGTATCTTGCGGTGCTAGCCCTAAAGAAGTGCAGTAAGAGGTACAACCCAGTCCCATGTTCCACTGAATAGAAGTGGACTATGTTCCTCTCAAATGTCAAGTCACCTGGACACCTTGAGCTGCTCTTGCTCTCTCTCTCTCTCTCTCTCTCTCTCTCTCTCTCTCTCTCTCTCTCTCTCTCTCTCTCTCACTAACCCTTATTCGTCGATTCTCTCTCTCTCTGTGGACCTCTGGAGGGGAGAAACAGACAGATAGACAGGGCAGAGCAGTGGTTAGTGGTAGTCTCGTTGGGTCTGAGGCAACAGAAGAGAGAGATAGGATTAAAAGTGTATGGCTGGTGGGCTTTTAGAGATAAGACAGCAACACTGATATTTCCTCCTTTAATAAATAAAAGATTTATTATTTGAGTGCGATTTGTTAGAAATGGCATAGCCATCCGTCAGCTATTAGTGAGTAAGGAAATGCATTGTGAGATTATCGTTATCGAGTTGACTTCGCCTGCCTCTGTTTCAGCCAATTTAGATTTTTGACCACTCCCAGCTCTTTTTTAACCAATCAGGGCATCTCGTCCCCCATCTCTCCTGTCATTCCCAGGTGCGTGAATGCAACACTTCTCAATGGCGGAGAAAGGTAGGGAGGGCGGGAATTGGCGTTTTTTTGTTTTTGTTTAGTTTCAAATTATTGCTCCCTTCATCATTCTCTCTCTCTCTCTCTCTCTCTCTCTCTCTCTCTCTCTCTCTCGCTCTCTCTCGCGCTCTCTCTCGCTCTTTCTCTTTCTCTTTACACATCTATCACATCTTACCTACAGCACCTTTAAGTCACCTATTTTCTATCCTTTTTATCTAGGAACCTTTTCCTGTTTACATTAAATGCATTGACCTTAATTGCTTGACCATTTGTCTACATTTGTACTGTGATATTGCCTTCGTAGTCATGAGCCGCCGCTCATGTGAGCCAACAGTCAGCATTAGCTAAGTAAAAGCAACCTTTTGGACACAACGCCAAATCACATCCTTACCCTTTAAGAGAGGCGGGAGACGGCCGGAAAGAAGTTGCATTTGTTATTATAATACCACATAGAGCAGAAAGAAAAGTTGAGGAAGGGCCACTGAGAATGATGGAGGGTGTTGGAGCGCGAGAGGCACAACTGTGAAGAAAAGGACAACAGAAGTGGGGGGGGGGGGGGGGTGGTAGAGAAAGAGAGGTATGCCGTGCTTGTGTTCGTGGCATTAATGAGCTGCTTTTGTGCGCGTCTGCCTAGGGAGGGGGGTGCAGTGGGAGTCCAAGGTAGGAGCGAGAGAGAGAGAGAGAGACAGAAAGAGAGAGAGACAGAAAGAGAAAGATAGTGATGAGAGAGTTACAAAGAAAGAGACAACAGAAAGGTAGAGAGAGAGAGACACACACACACACTGGGAGAGAGAAAGCAGAGAAAAAACGTTTATGCAGGCTGCCACAAAGGGACGTCTAAATATATTTAATAAAAACAAAAGTAGAAAGGCCACAGGTATGTCGGGGGACCTCATTGTGTAGAAGCATTGATGTTTACAGCCAAACCACACCACCACGTTTTTAAATATATATATATATATATATATATATATATATATATATATATATATATATACTGTATATATATATATATATATATATATATATATACACACACACACAGTACCTTTTCAGGCTAGTTTCCATCTCCTCAAGGCCATCACTCCTAGAGTAAGACAGCCCCATTTTCAGGCTCTTGTTTGGACTGCTGCAATGGGGTCCTGTAGGCTGCGTTACTCACCCTTGCTTCCGACATCTTGAGATGGTCTCCTGGATCGCCGTTCTCCCCACTGTCCCAATACCCTCTTACCCTCGACTCATAAGCTCGAGAAGCAGCCTAATGTTGTTAAAATGCCCAACATGTGTTTGTCACCAATATGAAACATAAGTGGGTGCCCATATAAATGATGGTCATCGTAATAAACATGTACATAAAGGTCTTTATTTGTGACGTTAAATAGCATACGGTAATGCAAATACTGTGCTGGAACCTTCCATAAAAGTGGATGGATGTTGATGAACTGTTTAGAGGTTCATGAACATCCATTAGAGGCGTTTTTCTCTTTTTTCTTTTCTTGCTTTTTCTTTAATGAGGACACAGCTTGTTTCCTGTTGCTGAGAGCTATTTCCTGATTTGCTGACCTCACTTCCTGTAAAGTGGGAACACAGATTCAATGAGCAAGCATTTACGTGTGTGTGTGTTTGTGTGTGTGCTGTCGAATAGGTTTAAAATTACCATTTGTGTGTGTGTGCCTATGCCTGTGTGTGTGTGTGTGTGTGTTTATCAAATGTGTATCAATGTGTACACCATGCATGGTTAGCGGCCTAGTGCTGCGTTGCACAACATTTACAACTGGCAGGGGAGGCAGGAGGCAGATCCAGGCACCGCGGTCTGAAGATAAGAGACATCGCTCCGAAGCCCTGAGTAATCCCTGACAACCGCAAAAGGACAAGGCAAAGGTTGTGTTTGATGAGAGGGGGTGAGAGAGAGAGAGAGAGAGAGAGAGAGAGAGAGAGAGAGAGAGAGAGAGAGAGAGAGAGAGAGAGAGAGAGAGAGAGAAAGAGAGCGAGAGAGAGAGAGAGAGAGAGAGAGAGAGAGAAAGTGCTGGCATACTGCCGGAATATCTGTCTCCTTCAAAAAGGAGTTAATGAGAGGAGGAAGAGACAGGGAATGAACAGGGATTCAGGGAAAAGAAAGTCTATATAGTCAGAAGCAAAACAGACCAAGTGGTGAGTTCATCAACAAGAGGCAGTAATAAAAGACTAATTAAAACTTGGTTGCTGAACTTGTTCCAACCTCCTCTTCCAGACATAGAGAGAGAGAGAGAGAGAGAGAGAGAGAGAGCGAGCGCGCGAGAGAGAGAGAGAGAGAGAGAGAGAGAGAGAGAGAGAGAGAGATGGATGATGCTGATGCTGATGATGATAAACTCGAATTGGAAAGACAGTAGCACAACCTGACGTCTTGGTTGCGTAAACCTGGAGGTTTAAAGATCTCAGCTTCTGTCTGTGAATTCAATCATCTGATGGCAGCGGAGATCACGGTTCCCAGTCTGTGCTGTACGGCAGCAACTGAAGTGCCACACCACCCTCTGTCGACGGAAACATGTAACCACGACTTTGCAGGGCATTGCAGTGTTTGATTGCACATCTATTTTTGTAGCCACCTCCTGCCACATTGTTATTGGGTGTAAAACTAAACTGAATCCCTTTTCAACACTGCAGGTCGATGGCATTGGAAGTTTTGAAATGTTTCATGAATTTGATGTATTTGTTCTAGAGGGGCGTAGCACGAAATTCTGGACCCAGTCCACAAAGACCCTCTGAGGGTCCTGAAGACTCCTCTCATTCAAAAGTCACACATTTTACCGGGCAACCCAACATATAACTTGTAACAACAAGTTAACCAGAATGCTACATGTGAACCAATCATAGCCTACTCAAAATTGTGATATGTGCTTTTGTCTGCAAAAAAGAGGTTGAAATGTCAGCAAGCCATATGATTACTGTGTAATACTTGTATGAGGTCTTGCCTTGGAGTATAAATATTCAGTGAATATTAGGATGCTTGTTTGATGTTCATTTATGTATTTGTCATTCTCCAGGAATTTCATACAGCTAAGAAATCAGAAAAACATAATTTTATGTTTTAACCCCTACTACTGAGAAAGGCTTTACTATTCTACATAATGTAAGATAACTGACCAATAAGCTTACCTGAATTGTAATGTATTCATTATTTTGTAGACTGTACCATTTCAATCATTTTAAACTCTCACAATCGAAAACTTAAACCCACAGTATAGTGGTTCAAGGGCATGTAGTACCTAAATCAAAATAATGCCGTCTGTTCCTCACATATGTGGCATCTCCAGCCTGGATCTGGTAGCTGTTAGGCTGCAGTGCTATGCCTAGCGCCTTTGCCAGCCTGTCGTAGCCATGGGCTGTCTGCATTCTCACAGTCTGTCCTGTTTGTAATAGGCTCAGTGGCATAGCTGACCTGTCATAGTGAGCTTTTTCTCTCTGTCTGCTGTGTGTCAGGGCTGCCTGAACCATGTGTCTCCACATGGGCATGTACATGGCATTGGTCATGGGGATGAGTATCTTAGTGCACCTTGAAAGCAGGCGCTGAGCTGCCGATGGCAGTCGGTCCCCTGGTGTGTTGCGGAGGTTGAAGGGGTGATGGAGCTGCTGGTGACATGGGCAAAGTCCCATTGGTGGGCAAACTCATGGAACTCCCTGCTTGTGAATGACACTGCATTGTCAGTCATTAGCTGTTGTGGTACCCCATGGGTGGCAAAGTGGCGTTCCTTTGTTTTGCCAGGGTCTGGTTTGATGCCATGGTTGGTGCGTAGGTGGTCTACATACAAGACTTCGGAGACATGGAAGCAAAATTTCTCGGGATTAACTTTAAGTTTGACCGCTATTACTCTGTCCACATTTTGCGTAGAGGATGCTGAATACCTTTGCTTCTGGCATGTCCGCAATAACCTGTTCTACGGTTTTCATGGGATGATGTGGCCTGAGGAGTGCAGTCTTATACTCCCGTCTTTCTTGCATGCAGCCACCATGGCCGAAACCCACTCCTTGACAGGTGTTGATGACTCCCAGCTTCGTCATTCTGTTCAGCTCTTTGATTATTCTTTCCTTCATGGCGAGTGACACTCATCTGGGAGCATATATGGTGGGATGCACAGAATCATTAATCATCAAGCTGCATATGATATACCACTGGCAGTGTGCTACAGTCAAAAATATATTTATATTCCCTGAGCTCTGAGCCTCCTGCTGGATAGCAAGCACCTCTGGCCCAAGGTGAACTAGCCCTAGTTTAACAGAGGCTTGACGTTGTCATCCACAACATGAAACTGTAGCTTTGCTCATGTAAAGTCCAGGTCGGTAACACCCCACCGTCTTCATTACCTGACCTCCATAAACTACAAGATTGACTGTATGCGTGTGGTCAACGGGAGCACTTGGATCAAAAGACTGGAGTAATGCTGTGGACAGGACATTACATCTGGCTCCAGTGTCAACCTTCAGCTATTTACCAATGTTGACTGCAGGCCGATTGGTGGATATCGTCCCCCTCTGAGAAGGCATCTCCAGACTCTTACAGTAAAACAAGTCTGTTGGTTCACGTGCTGTGTTCAGCTGACTTACTCTGCGTGTGAATCTGACCCTTCGTGGACTAGGAGATGGACCTTGTCTGTTCAAGGTGGGTGGTTGATAAGTGGTTTTATATAGGATAACAATATATTCTAATGTACTTAATCTATAATGTATATATATATTTATACTTTTAATTGAGTGCATTCTTCAGTCTGAAAGCATTCCTTCCTCTGTGTGTTATGGTATATGATGTCAGCTTGTGACAGAGGTCAATAGTGTCCTTGTTATGTTACAGGTGCTGTCACATGGTATACATTAAAGGAGGCCTGGCCTTAGTGAAAAACATGTCTTAGTTTTCAGTATAATGACATTCTAACATGTGGTACTCACGACCTAGCGGAAAGAAGATCACCATTGTATGAACCTTGTGCAGGATAGGACAGTGTTTAGTGTTGCTCTCCCGCCTTGAGAGTCTGGCTGTACCCAAATTCGTATTAAATCGCTTGAGCTGCAAATCTACTTGTTGCTGCGACTTCTTGGTCTTCAACTAAATCCAAACTGAGCAAAATATTCCCCATATCGATGGTTTTGATCTGCAGCATTTGGGGAAGTGGTTTAATTCTCCACATGCATAACAACGCATATTGAAAGCAGGACAGCTGTTATGTTCAGAGGAGTGTTGGCCATTACAATTGAAGCATGAACGATATTGCAATGCAGATACCTCTGCCTCTTTTCGTAGCTCCTTCTTTCCTCTCTCAGACTGTTCATGCAACATGCATACCCAAATGGCTGCCTCCAGATCTAACTTTTTTTCCTTTAGTAGTTGAAAGTGAACGCCAAAATTTTCGGATGCCAGATACCACCCAATTTCTGATCAGATCATAATGCAAGGCTTACATGTCTTTGCCAGGGTTTTTAACGTTGATACCATCACTGAATTGTCTCATGGGGTTTTTGGTTTGTTGTGTTGAACGCATTATTACATTTTTGACATGGAGGCATATTTCCTCAATTTCTTTAACCAGTAGATCAGAATCCTCTTTATCCTCACTTTCCATGAAAGTGAACGTATCATATTTACCCAGTGCATCGGAACCTGTGAGGTTGAGAAAAGTGTACGCATTCACATTGTTAGTTGCGTTTGATACTTCCATGTTGCTGTATACGCACCATTCTCGCTTGAATTTCACCCAGTTGTCGGCAATGTTTTCATCGAAGACGAGCCAGTCAATTTGGAGTCTTGAGCCGTCTTCTTTGTAGGCTCACCATGTAGATATACTGTATGTGCACAAACAATACAACGCTCAACTGGATACAACAGTGAGGTGGTTTATTCACGTTGCATGCTAGTTCTTACCATACATCTCACTACGTAAGTCACGCACCCAGAATGCCCCAGCACCAGTTACAAGATGGTTGTGACGGCAACCATACTAAACCAACATAATCCACAGTATATTTCTAAACAACAATAAATCAAATGCAAGCCAATGCAATTCAATACAAACGTGATGAGACAGTATATGAGAACAAACAGGTGAATATCTTGAGAACCTTATCTTTTACGTTTGACCCCTCTATTGAAAGGTTAGGGCAAATAGAATTGAATGGCACCAAGCCAAACCATCCGTGTGTTCTGATTGAAGGCAATTGACCTGTTTCCTATGCTTAACCCTCTCTTAGCTTCTATACATGTTTGTTAGCACCCTGTTAGGTTTCAAAGTTGTGCAGAGACACTGGATTATCTGATTATGGTGGTTTTATGTGATCAACGACATATTTGATGACAAAAACGATAAGATAAGACATAATTTGTGGTTGTAACTGTAAAAAGTTAAGTTGGTGCTTGATTATTTTTTTTTGCCTCTAGTTTGAATTTTGGTCACAGAGTAATTTTGGGTTTGGACTGTTGGAATCAATGAAGTCTCAGCTTCCATATGATGTATAGTATGTGTAGATAACATGACGTGAAAAAGATTGCTATTTCACGTGCACAGGTAGGTATGAAATACATAACTCTTGTTGTTATGCTTATTAGATTGTTTTGGGTTTGGAATTGTGTTGTAATTAGGGGACAATGGTGACGATAAAAGTTACTAAAAGACCTTTTAAGATTCTAAAAGTTGAGAATCAACTAATTTTAGGGTTGTGTCTCTGTACACTGTGGCAGAATCACTGCTTACAAACAAAACGTGCGTGAGGCCGTGGACAGAACCATATGTGACTTTGAAAAGAGGGGTAACCTGGGAGAATCTGTAATAGCCTAGACATGTTTTAGGTCTCTCAGCCTCTAAATTCAACCATTATACGGTGTTTTATTTGTTGTGATAATGGTTTTTAAAATTACAAACAAAACATTTTAATTTCTGGATTTTCAAGGGCCCTTCAACTCCTTTGGCCCTGTAAATCCCTACCCATATTACCTGCCCTTGTACGGCCCTGGCACTAATGTGGGACTAGGCCTATATTGTCATCATAAACATGAGCAGGAATTTTACACAACATCAACATGTATCAAAACATAATCATGCATTCAAAATACAATACAATTCAAACTGGGCATGGTCATTGCATTGAAATGATATCATCATTATGTACCATATACCACATATGTATTTCTCTTCGACATTTAAGCCTCCCATTTTAATTGTCTTAAGGGTAAATCTCCTCATCATAATTCATTTAGACTAAATTAATACATTTTTAATATTGGAGTGGGATACACAATCCCACTCCAATATGATTAAGGGTAATGTTGAATCATTAACCAGACTTACTGTGGATCATTACTGAGTTTTGGGTCATTTATCTGGAGATCCTACTTTGGTAATGGTTTTGTCCTAAAAGGAAAAGGATAATCATTACCACTGCGTACATTTGTTACCTAAGTCCACTAAAGTGTAGACATATCTTTTATTCACTTATTTTATGCATCGATTTTACGGGAAAAGCCAGAAGGCAAACAGTGACAACTGTTGTCACTTTATCTTTATAGTCTCTCTCATTTATAGTGTCTCCGTTAGCCCATTGTCTCTCTACCTTGTTGTTTCTGCTTCAGACTTTGCTCTCTTCAGTAGTGTCGTTGTGTTCTTATTTCCATGTTGTTAGTTGTTCCCCCGAAGAGGTTGTAGTGCACTTTTACTCTCACACACAACCACACATGCTTAAACACATGGTGATTAAAAAGTGACGCCAAGTTACCCATTATGCGTCTTACTTACCCATAATGCAACACGCGTGCATGTGTGTGTATCAATGTGTACACCATGCATGGTTAGCGGCCTAGCGCTGCGTTGCACATCATTTACAACTGGCAGGGGAGGCTGAAGGCAGATCCAGGCACCGCGATCTAAAGATAAGAGACATCGCTCCGAAAGCCCCGAGTAATCCCTGACAACCGCAAAAAAGGACAAGGAAAAGTTTGTGTTTGATGAGAGGGGGATAAAGATATAGCGAGAGTGAACACAAGAGAAAGAGAGTGTGCAAGGGAGAGAGATATTTTGGAGATCGAGAGAGAGAGAGGGAGAAAACTCATTTTGGTAAGACAGTAGGCCTAGTCTGTCTCGGTTATATAATCTGATGTTTTGGTTGCGTAAACCTGGTGGAGAAGATCTTTTGTCTGTGAATTCTATCCTCCGATGGCAGCGGAGATCATGGTTCCCAGTCTGTGCTGTACTGCAGCAACTAGTGCCACACCGCCCTCTGTCGATGAAAACATTTAACCCCAACTTTTTAGGGTGTTGCAGTTGCAGATATATTTTGTAGCCACCTACTCCCAAATTGTTGTTGTGTCTAAAACTATGGTTTTCTACGCTACAGTTTGATGGCATTGGAGGTTTTTAATGTTTAATGTCTTTGATAGCTTTGTTCTGGAGCCTCCCTTAAAGGTCCCCAACCGTTTCCGCCTCCAAATTCTGTTCTTTTTCTAACTTGTTTTTTCGCTGCAAATCAGGTCACAAACGACAGGAAATATACACGAGAAGCGTGACTAAACGTAGTTTGAAGACCAGACAAACTCACCTTGTAATATGTGACCCCCTGTCGCTGATCACTCACATAGTGTGAAACCCACAACCACTTCAAGACACCCGATTACAAGACAGACAGTCGTGTAATGTGTGCAGCACGTGTGTAGGTAGCTTAAAGTGCCAGTAGGTACTAGGAGTGCAGGAAATACTAAAAATCTCAACAAGTACTCATGTACTCATTTAGTTTTTTAGTTTAAGTCCACGATTCCACTTGCCACACAGTTTTTTACCTGCTTTTTACTGTTGTAGAGCTAGTAGGATACACTTCTAAACAGCGATTTTAATGATATATCCATTGGGAACATTTTGAAAGGTGAGACATATCCGGGTTAACTACACTTTAGTTAGGCTATTGTTAGGGCAGGGTACAAGTAATTTGCATATTGTGTAGAAATATTGACCAAACAATGGTTCTATAGAGAGGAGTGCTGCTGCCCGACGGTTTCGTCTCTTCGGCATGTATACACCTAGGCAGGTATACACCACTACACATACGGGACTCATACTGGTGATCATATCTTTAGTTCCCCACGTCAGATTATTGTAATTTGGAATGTGAACATCTGTTGAATATCCATTAAAAAAAAACATTAAAAAAAACTCTTTCAAACTACATAAATTGCTATTGAGATGTGATTATTTGAATACACCACCGTGGTAGCGATATGCTGCTATAAATGTCACATTCAATTTTGACGTCGGGACGTTCCAGATGGGCGGAACTTGTCGATTGCAGGGGAACTCCTCCTAACCGGCCAGTAAAACGTCTCAACAACAATATGCAACGTTGAAGGCTTTATAGGATGATTTGTTTCTAAACACATTACACACGTTAGAAAGTCATTGCTGAAAACATGTGAAAAGGTTGTATAACCTTTTAAAGTTGAATTGTGGAGTTAGACCGTTTTTCTATTTTTCACCAGGCTTATAGGGTACATGATGATGTAAGCGCTACCCCAGCATTGCCCCGCCCCTCACAACCAGAGCGCAGTTGTGTCAGTGCTTGTCATGCTCAATCACGAGTTTGACATTTATTAGTTTGACAGTTATTATTTGACAGTTGAGAGAGGCTCCGCCCCCCCGTGCACAGTGGGCATAGTTTCAGCACCTTCAGCGGACACGCCCCCAGCTGAGAATAATGCTTATTTTTTCACAATTTTGTATCCTAATTTCATTCAAATTTGGCTGGGTGGTTAATAAAACATTTTTCTATAGTGTGACAAACTCTAACACATATTTACCCGGTTTACACAGACTTTAAAGGTGCTGTAGGTAAGATTCGATAGTTGTAAGAGAGAGAACAGGAAAGAGAAGATTTTGAAACGTGCCCTCTCTCTGCTCCCTCCCTCCCTACGTTTCTCCGACATTGAGAAGTGTTGCATTGCACGCACCTGTGATTGACAGGCAAGATGGATTCCCTGACCCAATCACGGAAAAGATGCATTGATGTTCAGAAATGGGTCGTGAGCGATCTAAAAGCAAAATTGGTGGGCACAATCAACTCGAAACAGATTGCAATGACCACGCCCCGTTTGACTGTATATGGTCATCCCACATATTGGGATGACCATATACATTTCTCTTTGACATTCAACCCTCCCATTTTAATCACCAAAAGTGTAAATCCCCTCATCATATTTCATTTATAATAATTAATATATTTTGATTTCGTGGCTACACATTCTGACTCCAATATGATTAAGGTTGATGTTGAATCATTAACCAGACTTACGATCATTACTGAGTTTTGGGTAATTTATCTGGAGGTCCTGATTTGGTAATAGTTTCCTCCTAAAAGGAAAAGGATAATCATTACCACTGTGTAGTAGCTTTTGTTTACATAAGTCCACATAAGTCCACTAAAGTGTAGACCTTTTATTTGCTTATTTTATGCATCGATTTTGCAGGGGGAAAAAAGGCATAAGGCAAACAGTGACAACGCTTTATCTTTATAGTCTCTCTCATTTCTAGTGTCTGTTAGCCCATTGTCTCTCTCCATTTTTGTTTCTGCTTCAAACGCTCTCTTCAGTAGTTCCGTTATGTTCTTATTTCTATGTTGTTAGTTGTTCCCCCGAAGAGGTTGTAGTGCACTTTTTCTCTCACACACACATCCACACAGACACCACATGCACACCCACAGACCCACACACGCTTGAACATGTGGTGATTAAAAAGAGACTCCAAGTCACACGATATGCGTCTTACTTACCCATAATGCAACACGATTGATTTTAATGTCAGCTCCTGAGCACTTTTCTCATTGGGTAATAGGCAAGGCATCGAGGAGACAGCAGGGGGAGAACCTATTGAATCTGGAAACCAATTAAGTGTTTCCTGCTTTGCTTTAAACACACCCGCTCACACACTGTTGTGTAGAGGCAGACATGCCCCTAGCTAGATGCACACACACACAGGAACACATGCACATACGCACACATTCGTATGCACACATGCACATACACGCATGCACGACACACACATGTTCACAGCCACATGCATATACAAACACCCGCAGAGACACACGGATGCACACACTCATACACACAAACACACACAGACATCTGCACACACAGACACACACAGACAGCCAGACATCCATACATGCACACACACAAACACAAGCATGCATGCACACACACACACACACACACACACACACACACACACACACACACACACACACACACACACGCATGCACACATATACATGTATGCACACACACACACACACACACACACCAATTTACTGCATAGAAAGTGAAATTGACACATTTCTCATTATAAAAAGCATGGCTTCATCCCTAGTTAGTTCCCTACTTCCCTAGGTCAGGAAACTCCAGCCAACATTTAATTACGGTGGAGTCTTCTACAGTCCCGAACCTGCTGACCCACCCTCCATTATGTGTGTGAGTGTGTGCGTGCATGCGTGCATGTCTGTGTGTGTGTATAATGCGTTTGTGTGTGTGTATAAGTGTGTGTTGAAGTGCGTCTCAGAGGGCATCTCGGAGAATGACTCAACCTCTATCAATTTCGTGCAAATCTCCACAAGGATACTATTGATTAGGGAGATGAGACTGTCACTCAAACAAGTGGTTATGAAACAAATAAACGCAACAAAAATCAATCACTGACCCGAAATCTTGACCCATCACCAAATCCACAGCACAATGGACCCTATTCACAGAGGCATCATCATATCAAACCCAGGGGTCGCTCATTATTTATGGGTCTTCTCCTTTCATGTACCAGGGCACGGGTAGTAGAGTAAACTAGTGGAAATATGTCTACCAGTACTACTACCTACTACCATAGTACTACCAATACTACTATATCTACTACCCACATTAAAGGAGGAGACACATAGTGTTATGAGTGACACCTGTGTTGGTCCTACGATGACACCTCCATGAAAAGGGTTTATTCACTGTGTGTATGGTACATTCATGTACAAGAGGTAGTGTATCTTCATTTTGGGGGTTTTCAAACAGACTCAGTGACAATATTACGAATTGAAAGACAGGGGGGCGTGCGTCTTGCTCCCGCAAGGGAACGAATTGTTCACCATTGGTAGGGTTGGCATGATGAATGGATAGATGTTTTTTTTTCTTTGACCACCACACCCTCCTCTTCATCATCTACACACACTCAAACACACACACACACACACACACACACACACACACACACACACACACACACACCTCCTATATCTTTCCAGGGTACTCCATTTCAATCTCGCTTTTTTTCCTGCATTTCAGGTTTAAAAAAATTGTTTTCTCTCTCCTCACTGCTGCTGGTGGTTTAATGGATTTACCTGCTGAATATGTGACGGAAACGCCCCATGTTATTTCTACTCTGCCTTCCTGAGACTGTAAACACTGATAAGACTGTAGGTACCCAAGTGCATTTGCAATTTTCTGTTTTCTGCATCTTCTATTTTGTCAAATTGTCTTTTGTTTCATTTGTCACCCTGTATCTTCTGCTAGGGAAAATGACTGCTTTATCTTGCTGGTGACTGATTGGTTCGTCGGTGTCGATGTTCATCGGTTATGCTTCCTCTTTCTTGTGCTCCCATGGCTGCATCGTGTGGCAGTCTCTCTCTCTCTCTCTCTCTCTCTCTCTGTTATTTCTTGCAGTAATTTGTAGTCCTCTTCTGTTCTTCCTTGTCTACCAGAGTGGAATTTTGTATATCTTTCTTTTTTTTGACATTCACAAAAACACAAACTATGCACACACACAACCATAACACAGCCTTCGGCTCTGGTGACCTGGCCGACATTCAACATACCAGACAAGTCAACAATAAGCAAGAAAAAACAACAACAACCTACCTACATACAAACAAATAGGCTAATACAAATGCAATACCATTTAAAATGTTTAAATTCAATAAAAGTGTTCAGCCTAATTAATTGTTTATTTGCTTAATGCTTAAAAAACGTGTTCATGTATTATTTACCTCACCTATTAATTTACAATTGGATGTTGTTTATTTTGTGTTAGTAGGAAGTACATTTTCTGGCTTTCCTAATTGACTGTTAAAGCTGGTGGAAATGTTTGCTGGTGTGGTGCTTCTGGAATGATTTTGTTAGGTGAGGCTGTCAGATTTTCTTATTCACCTGGTTTATTGTTTTCTATCGATTGGCATTGTTTATCAAGTATTTTCTAATTCTATATTACCACATTAGTTTGTATGATTTTCTTTGCATTATGTGGATTTCATTTATGTTAAGTGCTTTGCCTGATTATTGTATTTCCTATTGCAGTTTTACCGTAATATCCATATGAGTCATGTAGATTTGTTTGACATTAAAGGACATTAGATTTGTTTGGCGCTCATTTCCTGTCTCATGAATTGAGTTTGTCTGACTCACACTGAGCAAGTCAACACAGTGGAAACAGTACAACAAGTATTTTGCAAAAGTTGCAAAAGTCAACATAAAATAAGTTGATGTTTTGTGCCAACGTGTCAGTAGAAATAACAATAGCAAGTATTTATTGTGTCATGATCTTCCATAGACAGTGTACTGCATACAGTAGGCCTACATTGCAGACAAACCTGCCCCCAATTCTCCAGATATATGCAAAGTAGGTACATGTTGCATCTATTATGCAGCATAGCCTAGTTTGCGAAACTTCATACTCTTCTGCAATAACTCAACTTTTTTTTTGCGAAACCCATCTCCCTTACATTTGTTGTTGCTGCGTTAAATGTAAATGGAAACCAGAAGTGATAGTAGTCATCATACATCATATACAGTATATGTTGTTTGATGTATGATCACCATGACAACCCCCTTTTGCTTGACAGCAGTAAAATAGGTTGTGCACAATGCTTCTCTCTGTTGCAATCATGATCGCAATCCATAACGCATCAGGGTTTTCAGTGATTGATGGTGGCTTACAAACTCTGCCATAAACTTTCCTGACACGGTCAGAGTTTGAGTGAACTTCAAAAAGCTTCACTTTGAAAAGTGATCGCTTGTTGTTTTGTCAGAACTGCAGCCGGTGTTTAAAGAATGATAAAAGACCTCTCAACCAACCCCGGGATTTCCGTCATTCAATTTAGTCTGTGGAGAACTTTGGGCTGCATTCCTTCCTATGGCTCACTATCCCATCGTGGAGACTAGGAGTATCAGTTAGTGGTCGAGCAGGAGGAAAGAAGCAGTGTGGAAATGAGACAGCTGAGCTGCTTCAGTTTCATTAAAGGTTGCGGTCGACCACGGCTAAACAATTAATCGAAATATTATCAAAATCGCAATATGGCCAAGTGCAATATCCAAATCGCAGGAGCTGCAAAAGGGTAAAATGTGTAAATGTAAATTTAGAACACCATTGTAAATAAAGTACTGTAGTGCTGCAGAGGTGCCCTGGCCTACACATCTTTTTCTTCAGATGTAAGAAAACATGTTTGTTTGGTACAGACCCCAACAAACGTCACATCATGATTTTAAAATGATAAAATCAGTGAAAATGAAAATTGTGATGATCATTTCCACTAACAGTAAATCATATCGCAATCACAATATCAAAATAATCTGTCAAAATAATCTCTTTTTTTTTTTACCATATTATTCAACCCTAGCGTCGACTGTTGATGATCTGAACCAATCACAACCTCCTGACTGGCTTTATGGGCATGTGTCGAATGACATTGTCGGAAACTCTCCAAAGCACTTCCTGTGTAGGATACACTGATGTATCCTCGATCCTCGATATTGAAACACAGTGGCTGGAGAAGCGAGCGTCATGATTGAAAGCCTGTATTGGAATGAGTGCAAGTTTGATAAAAGTGAAGGGCCTGTACCCTTTTTAAAATAACACATGGGATTCATCATACAGTAGTTCAAATAATGTAGACCTAAACAAATAACTACTGTTAATAAGTTATATGAGGCTTTTAATCACCAAAATTTGAATCTGCCATTCTGGAAACCGTAAAAACCTTGGCTATGCATTGGCCGATAAGTTTAAATTCAGAATGACTCCAATTGTTGAACAGATCCCAGGTTGCACATAGACTTTGTTTTCATCTTGAGTTTGTATTGATTCCCCCCCCCCCCCCCCCCCCCCCACACACACACACACACACCCTGTTCCCTTATTAAGACCAGCGATTGGAAGCGGCTAAGCTAGACTCCGATACAGACACACAGACGATCTGTCGAGCCGCCCCAGCCACTAACGAGAACACAGGGCTCTGCGTCAGCTCTCCCAACGATCGTCGCTTCTGATGCTGTGAACTTGAAGATTTTGAGTGCAAGTTTGATAAAAGTGAAAGCTTACGGAACTAGGGAAGAAAAGATTACCTATGGATTATTGATCTGGGTTTTTTTCAGCTTTTTTTTCTGTTTGCTGGCTGATTATTGATTTGGTCTCATCCAGGAAACAGCGACACCAAAACCTAGTATTTGTTGCTACAGTGTGGCTATACATTTGATCTTGATTGACTTTCAGTTCATGTTTATTAACAGAAAGTAATCTTTACATTGCAGTGATCAGCAAAGCATTCAAATGGATATTGTGTTTGAAACCATCGACCTCTGATACCTAAAATAGGTCAAATCCAACTCTATTCAATAGTTAACAGACTTCATCTTCAATAAAAGATCTATGGACACCTAAGGAATAACATCATAACAGCCGCATACCAAATGGTGGAACAGAATATACATTGAATGTTAACACCAAAATTGATTAATTATTGCCAACTCCCAACTGCTTTTCACAGCTGCTATTAGGCAGAGGGGAATGAGAGAGAGAGAGACAGAGAGAGAAAAGAGAGAGAGAGATATGAACTTTGTCTGTTATTGGCTATGAAGGTTGATCACTCGATTTGGAGGTCATCCAAATACACGCTCCTCTAAAACATAAGACACACACACCATCTAAGCAGTGCTATTTCATCTCCATTAGCGTGTGTGTTGCTGTGTGTGTGTGTGTGTGTCTGTGTGTATCAGGACATGTAGGCAGTTGTAGTTCTCCCAGTCAGCCTTCGAGAATTGGTGACTACCATTCATCTCCTTTACTGTCAATGTGGTCTTTGTGTGTGTGTCTGTGTGTCTTTTGCTGTTGCCTCTCTTGAGTGCTACTCATGTCTGTATCAATCCATGTACCCGAGCAAACCACACACACCCACCCATAAGTGCACATAGCATCCAAAAGACACTTCAAAGCACATGCAAATATCAAGACAGACATATTTTGTGTACACACACACACACACACACACACACACACATGCACGTACACACACACACACACACACACACATACACACACATCACTTTTTCATGTCGTCCTCTCATTAAGTTTTAGGGCTTGGCAGACCAAAAAGCCACCAGGGTTGATCACATTGATCACAGTCCAAGCCCAAGAAACCAATCAGAACACTAAAGTATGGACTAAAGTACAAGTCTCTTTATTCGTATGATGCTATCTGGTTCTATCTGGTGCTATCTTAGTTCAGTCCGCGGACCGCGTGGCTGGTGGTAGGGAACAGCTCTTTCGTGGGTCAGCCTCCACCTGCTCTCACGCTGCAGGTTGTGCTCCAGGGCCGTCAGCCTCTTCTCTGCAGGGCCTCCATCTTGGCCCGGAGATTTTTCTGGGCCACGCTGCCGGAGACCCCCTAGTCAGGTCCTGCACCTCGCAGCCTCCCTGGGTCTGGAGGATGAACACAGGGGCAGGGAGGGGTTAGCACCCTGCAGTGCTGGTTCTGGCCAGGCCTTACAACACAGGACCGTGTAGAGAAAGAAAAAATATCTCAAGTCGAACCCTCCATAGTACACCACAACACAGAGACAGAGACAGAGAGAGAGTGAGAGAGAGAGAGAGAGAGAGAGAGAGAGAGAGAGAGAGAGAGAGAGAGAGAGAGAGAGAGAGAGAGCAGCAGCAGCAGGCAGAGCATGCAGATTCTCTCTCTTGCACCTTTCTCCCTTTCTGTCAATCTCTGCTCGTTTTTTTCTCTCTTTGTCTGTTGTTTCGACGTTTCTCTGTTCCTGCTCTCTTTCCATAGCCTAGAACTCTAGACACCCCCTAGCGGCAGCAAATTTATTTGGCAGCTAGGTAGGTCTAGCACGGCTCCGTCGGCTTTTTGGTGCTGGAAACACCAAGTATGTCAGACCAATCACAGCGTGAGGGGCGGAGTCGGAAGCCGGGCTACCATGACGACAGAGTTGCGACGGTTCCGTGTTAGAGGTAAACAATGGCTGCTGCTGCTGGCGAACGGCTGTCTTTCGACTCGGCTTTGGCCGCGACTCTTCAAGACTTGAAGTTAACATTTTATTTGAGAAAAGAACAAAGAACGGCACTGAAGTCTTTCCTCGAAAAGAAATATGTATTCAGAGTTTTGATTAATTACGTAGTCAGAGCCGTCGCTCTGACTACGTCACCTTCTTCGTTGCTCTGATTGGTTGTAGCGCTATCCTATTGTGTGCAGAGGGAACTTGAAAGACAACCGTTTATCCCGCCCACACTGCCAATGGAGCTGAGCCAGACCTTACATCTTTCTGATGTGGGTCTGGCCTGCCAGGCTACTCTTTCCCTCTTTTGTCTCTCATTTCTCATCTCTTCTTTTTCATCTCTATTTTTTAAAAATGTTTTTAAAATCTTGTTCTCCTCTTTCTCCACAACACTTTTTCCCCTTTCACTCTTTTCTCTCTTTTCCGTGTTCCCTTGTCTCCTCTTCCCTCCCTCACTCCCTCTGCCCTTGTCTCAGGGACTTCCTGTCCAAGGTGAGCACAGAGGATTGGTTGGCAGGGACCGACCACATCATCAGTGTGGGACAACGGCAGGACATAAACATGTATAGTGTGTGTGTGTGTGTGTGTGTGTGTACATACGTGTGTGTGTGTGTGTGTGTGTGTGTGTGTGTGTGTGTGTGTGTGTGTGTGTGTGTGTGTGTGTGCACTTGCCTAACTATCCAACAGGGGACTTTGGCGTCGTAACACCTTCACCAACAGGGGACCTCCGAGCCAAGAGGGGACATTTTTCAGGTCCCCTCTTGGTCATGCCTTAAATCAAGCTAAAAACATGCCTAACACATTTTGGTGCATTTTCTCAACTTTTGCCAAGAGGGGACCTGAAAGTGTGTGAGTGTTTAAGTCCATACTCAGCAGCGCCTCTGCTGGCCAGGAGCTGGAAGTTCACGACCAATTCACACACGTCGCTTCAAACACTCCTCTATTGTGTGAATGGCCTGCAGCCCCAGAGGGTCATTCAGACTGTAGAGGGCTGTTAAACAGCCTACTTAGTAAAGAAAACCAGTCTCTTCAAACATGCAAACACGAAGAAAACCAGTCTCTTCAAACATGCAAACAACAAACAAAAATAGTGTATTTTTCTAACAAAATGTAAAGGCTCAGCTTTAAAAGTTCCACACTTTTTTTGTATGTAACGACAGGGGTCCACTGTTGGCTATTACAAAATGACACAAGTCCCCTCTTAGATAGCGTGGAGCGACATTCACACTCCTGCTTTTATGAAAAGAGGAAATAACTATATATACTGTAAGGAAAAGATAGTAATCTCAACTAATGTAATAATAATTTGTCAAACTTGAATTGTTAGTGTGTTTTTAGGAATAGAACAGTCAAACAAAAACCTATCTATTCATTTGTATCAATAAAAAAGTATTTAAAAAAAATTACAATTTCATCAGTCCCCAATCTACATTTAAAGAAATGCATTAGAATTGTTGATTTGCATTACAGAAAATGGTCCACACTTCTACTGTATGGAATGACAGGGGTCCACTGTTGGCTGGTACATAATGACAGAAGTTCCCTCTTAGATAGCATAGAGTGACATTCACACTCCAACATGAGGATGAGTAAGAAATAAATAAGCAAAATGGATAGAGAGAGATTCTTAAGAGATAATAAGAATCTAATTATGATATATATATATATATATATATATATATATATATATATATATATATATATATATATAGTGTTATTTTGCAAGTAAAGTTGCCCCAACAATGTTGTCATTGTGGCTTTTTGAGTGAGTTGTATTTACAGCTTATATATCTATAAGTTATATATCTAAGAATAGCAACAACAGATCTTGCTATTTTGGATATTGCCAGAGAACAATTTAGCATGGTATATAGGACAGAGGCCCAGAAATTATAAGTTTGTCTGAGATACAACGGACAAGTCAGCTAGAGGATGGCTTAATTTCACAAAAGACATGAACACAAATTTCTAAACTTAATAAGGTTTTTGTTTTTTTACAACTACAAACTTGTGTGCTTAGTCTACGGCTAAAGGAATGCATTTTATCTGTTGATTTGCATAACGTAACTTTTTTGTATGTAATGACAGAGGTCCACTGTTGGCTATTACAAAATGACACAAGTCCCTTCTTAGATAGCGTGGAGCGACATACACACTCCTGCTTTTATGAATAGAGGAAATAACAAAAATATATTGCAACGAAAAGATGGTAATCTCAACTAATGTAATAATTATTCATCCAACACAATGTTAATATGTTTTTGTAACAGAATCTAAACGCTCAGCTTTAATGGATTGCTTAACCATTGTCAAGTATGACACTGTATTAAATAAAGGGCTACCCAGAAGGCAAGGGAGTAGTAAATACTTTAGAATTTAAAAATGCAGGGAAAAGAAAAAAAACACTAAGCTGTAATTAGTAATTAGGAATAGAACAGTCAGTAGCAAGATCATATCTATTAAAAAATATAATAAACAAGTCTGGTAAAAAAAAAAAAGACACTTTTAGGGACTAGACTTTTAAAATAGTTCAATCCCCAAAATGTACCTTTATCTTCCATCTAACAATGAGTGATTTCCATACATTTTACAATTTCGTCAGTCCCCAATCTACATTTAAAGAAATGCATTAGAATTGTTGATTTGCATTACAGAAAATGGTCCACACTTCTACTGTATGGAATGACAGGGGTCCACTGTTGGCTGGTACATAATGACAGAAGTTCCCTCTTAGATAGCATAGAGTGACATTCACACTCCAACATGAGGATGAGTAAGAAATAAATAAGCAAAATGGATAGAGAGAGATTCTTAAGAGATAATAAGAATCTAATTATGATATATATATATATATATATATATATATATATATATATATATATATATATATATATATATATATATATAGAGTGTTATTTTGCAAGTGCAGTTGCCCCAACAATGTTGTCATTGTGGCTTTTTGAGTGAGTTGTATTTACAGCTTATATATCTATAAGTTATATAGATAAGAATAGCAACAACAGAACTTGCTATTTTGGATATTGCCAGAGCTGTTCCATTTCTTCTGGTACAGGGTTTTCAGTGCGTTGGATGAAACGTGTTGTCCATTCTAGCTTAATTAATTTGATGAACTGTTCCGCCCTTCCCTTTAAGGCATTGTCCTCTTGACGCAGAGCCTCTCCTTGCACAATATGCGACACCTTCACAAGGGAGTGGCGCAGTTTCAGTGCTGTTGAGGGAACTGAGAATCTGTTTGTTAAGGCATCAAACCCAGTCATATTTTTTACAGCCTCAAGTACTGTGTTGAACTTTCCTGGGTTGATCAAGTCCTTCAAAAAGATAACGTCTTTGTCAATTTTTCGAGCCGACAAATCGACAAATCGAAAACATCGATGTAGAAAAAAGTGGTCTCCTGGAAAAGTGGTCTACTTACTACTTCTACTACTTTTTTTTTCAAATGGCCAGAATATATACACAATCTCAACTAGCTATCAGGGGTCCGTTTCACAAAGCAGGTTCAACAACCTCTGAGTCTAATCCTAAACGCTGAGTTGATCTACTCTGAAATAGAAAACTCTCGGTTTTCGGTTCCAGAACAGCGGATTTGAGTTAATTTTATCAACTCAGAGTAGTTTCAGGGTTAAGCGTGTGCACCACAACTATAAAAAGCCAGTATCAATGGAGCCCCGATTCGACGAGTCACCATGGCAACAGGGAAGAGGAGGTCTACATTTTTCACCAACCTCCAATTGGAAATCCTAATGCGCTCATATGGCGAATTTCAAACACGTTTTTAGAAAGAAGTGCAACACTGCTGCGTAAGTTTAAATGGAGTCCTTTGCAATCACAATAATATTACAGAGGAAAACTGCTTGAATGGTAACTATTCATTTATTTCATTTAGGTGCAATCCCGCGGGGGAGAAGCGCACTTGACAGCAGCTTAAGATTACATTGTTCAAACAGATAAGACCTCGGCATGATCATTTTGATCATGTTTTACACTGTAAAGTAAATTTTAAGTGGCTATTTGACTGTATACAGTTGCCTTGCTCAGCATCTCCGACATTGTACAACGCCAAAACTCGACTGCTGACTGAATGAATGAGGAAATCAAATGGCGTGTGTGGCTGAAAGAGAGCGGAGACAGAGAGAACCTCGAGGTCCATTGTGAAAAACCTGGTCCCGACCAGGTTAGTTTCATAGAGTCTGTTACTACGGTAACTGACCGAGAGCTCAAGTTACCTCTCTCAATGAAACAGGCTAGAGTTACCCCTCTTTCTCTGGTTTGAGTTACCTCCCTTTGTGAAACGGAAAACAGTGTTTCCCTCATTTCAGGGTTAATAAACTCAGAGTTTTCACTAAACCTGCTTTGTGAAACGGACCCCTGGACAGCGATTGGTTCTTAGGATCAGACAATAATTGCTCACTAATGCTGGCACAGTCATGCAAATTGTCTCTGGCAATGCAACTGCAAACAGGTCCACTTCCAGTTTTAGTCTAGATACTATCAAACTAGCAGGTTTATTGATTTTAATTCTAATAAATTGCTAAAGCCTAATTTAACTATAGAGATAAAGTAGGATTTTGTTACTATACCATTTTGTTTCTAATCTCCACATTATATACCGCTTTTAGAGGGCGGAATGTGGAATGGATTTACATACTTTATGCTACTTAGTCTTGGGTTGGAGGAAAATAACACTTTTAAAGGGCTTTCAAAAGATAAAGACTAAAGATAAAGAATTACCAGCACATGATTGATTAAATAATCATTCATGTCTCTATGATAATTTCATTGTATGGTATTGTGCATGCTGTAATAATCAATGTGTTCATTGCATTCATAAGACACCACACGCTTTACAGAACTTTAAGGTTAAATTGTGGTGAGTGCTGCCTCTGAGAAGTGACTTAGAGCGGGGGAGGGGTGTTGCTCTCTGCACATCATTCTGTGACAGCCTGTGCCTGTCTGGTCGTCTGCAGTTTGGGGGATGGTTACCTGGAGTTGACGACAGTCGTTAGGCCTTTCTACAGTGAGTTCCAAGGTTGCAGTGTGGGGGATGGTTACCTGGAGTTGACGATAGTCGTTAGGCCTTTCTACAGTGAGTTCCAAGGTTGCTAACTTCTCATAGCCGAGATGTTGTCTCCAGGGTTCTAAATTAACTTTTTTGATTACCAGCCAATTTGGCTGGTAACTTTCTAAAGTTACCTTAGTTGAGTATGTGGGGATTTTTTTGGTCGCAATTGGTTTGCACATTTTTAAAAGTGGTGGGGACAAAATTCAAATTATAAATAGTAATCTACGCCCCCCCCCCGTAATCTATGCCTATGTACACACGCCAGCTTTAACCGCTGTTTTCTTTTTTATCCGCACTTCCAGACCGTCACCGGTGCTTCAGAGTAATGTCTCTGAGTAGAGCCCTCTGGGACTCACACACCTCCTTCCTCTTCTCGCCCCCAGTCTGTCCAACCAACCACCGCCGCATTTAGTTTACGTTTAGGCTAACGTTACTTTTTAATTTACTTTAGCTCCCTTCTTTTGGTAGTTTCTGCTTCGTTCATTCATTCTTTTTCTTCTTCTTCTTCTTTGTGTTTTCTGTTTCCATGGTTACTCGCGCTGGTTGGTTGCACTGCCTGCGCGCAGCC
The DNA here is from genome assembly GCA_030340625.1 of Merluccius polli. Classification (NCBI taxonomy): domain Eukaryota; kingdom Metazoa; phylum Chordata; class Actinopteri; order Gadiformes; family Merlucciidae; genus Merluccius; species Merluccius polli. The sequence continues at coordinate 21,756 of JAOPHQ010000327.1, read as the reverse complement.
AGTGGGCGTCTTATATCATCACGTAGCATCACGACAGTGTTCATGGGAAATGTAGTCAGTACTGCCCAGGGAGCGAGAACAGTAGAGCGGCTCTGACTGACATGATTGCCTCATGCATCCCCGGCCAAACTGGCTAGTAAGATTTTATTAACACCCGCCAAAATGATTTTTAACCCGCATTTGGCGGCTTGGCGGGTGTTAATTTAGAACCATGGTTGTATCCAACTCAGACCGACTCGACTCAGGTATGCTTGATAGTGAATGGTCATACATCTTTGGTGACATTCCTGGCATTCCTCCCATACTAAATCATTATTTATATAAATGATTTGTTAAAAGCAGCCAGACGATACAAGGATGATCATTTGCAAGTCCCTGTGCCTATCAAATGCAAAGCCAGTGTGTAGATTTATTTTTTACTTGCTGTTAAACAGAAAAGATGGTTCCCACTTGGAAGTCCCCTCATTGCCTGTACAAAATGACACTGGTCCCCTGTTAGATGGTATGGAGTGACACTTACACTCCAGCATTTATGTATTCATTAGGTTAGAAAAAAAAGTTTAGTGCTGTCTCTATAGTAGATAATAAATAATAAATAAATAAAATATTTAATTGTGATTAATCGCATGATTGTCCTAGCCTGGTCACCAGCCTCTCGTACTACATTTCATTTGTACAGAGAGTCTGGCCACTCACCATTGACAATTGTTAACTAACTGAAGGCGGGTGCTCTGTTGAAGTTCAAAACTATTGGATCTGCCCAGTGCCACTCCGAATCTGCCATAACCAATCGCTAACGTTTGGTCGTGACGTATGTCATGCGACAGAACCGACCGGAAACCACGTGACGTAGCCGCCCAGACCCCAGACCAACAACAACTATATCCGTGATACCTCATTGCAATTAACAGAGTAGAGTGTGAAGATGGATGTCAACGAGAGCTGCAGGTTTTGTACTTTGAATTTAAGAGTAAACGGAACAATTGGAAATGTCAGGCGAATGTACTACAACTCAAACTAGCGCATGACTTCAACGTCATCGTTCTCAGCCACTCCCTCTGTTCGCTGATTGGACAGGTAAAACTTTACCGGGAGAAAACCCGCGAATATGCCGAAAACCCAGACAGAGTACTGAAGGGAAATGAAAATTGAGCGGAAGTACGTCGGAGGGCGGAGCCAGGCTATGATTGTCCATAGTTAACTCGCAAATTAATCACACATTTTTTAACTGTTCTAAATATCTTAAAATTATGTTTACAAGTTTTTTATATTATTATTAACATGGGAGTGCACAATATGCTTGCTTTATAAAAAAATAACTGTACATGTTGAGGAAACATTTCTGACAATTGTGGGATCTGTGATTCACATCAATAGAATATATTTACTGTTAAAGATAGATTCCACTATTTCACTAGAAGGTCCCCTCTTGTACTGTTAAGACTGACAGAAGCAACAGTTGCTGTTGGCAAACACTCATTGAGTGAAACAATAGGCACAGCTCCCCTGCTGCAGTGAATGGAGTCCCCTCTTAGATATGTAAATATCGCTTAAGGCCAGGGTCTTAGACCACTGACTGTCTGATTGATGCTGGATTTAAAATTCAGACCAAAATAAATCTATATTTTCTAAAATCAATAATAAGATATCTTGCATTATTGATTGTTACATTAGACACTAACAACATGAGGTTTTGTTAATGAGCAGACATGCCAAGAACATAACCAGTTCAAATCCATTCATCTGTGTATTTTACATTTGGTAAATGTTTTTCTAAATAGTATTGTCTGTTCTTTGAATGTGAACTTATGTAAGGGACAGTATTTTCTAAATTATCTTTTTCCACAATAACATGACTTCAGTTTTAACTACCACAATTTATCACCGTTCAATCAATCAACAACCACTGTTCCCTGCACTTGAACAGCCTTAAAGCTATCATCTGTCTTTTTGACGGAATTACCAACAGCATATTATGTCAGAGTCTGCACAATAGTATACAGACCTTCAAAGAAAATGTTATGTGTAGAATTTTGTTTTTAACTTTGTGCTGTTAAACAGAAAAGATGGTTCCCACTTGGATTGTACAGAATGACAGAAGTCCCCTCATTGCCTGTACAAAATGACACTGGTCCCCTGTTAAATGGTATGGAGCGACACTTACACTCCAGCATTTATGTATTCATTAGGTTAGAAAAAAATAGTTAACGGCTTTCTCTATAGTAGAAAATAAATAATTTGCCATAGAGCCTTTAGACAGTTCTTCCATAGTTCATAAGGGACATTTTGTCATGAGAAAAAAAAACGTATATACAACAGGGCTAACTAGGGCTGTCAATCAATTAAAATATTTGATCGTTTTTAATCACATGATTGTCCATAGTTAACTTGCAAATTTCAAATTTATTGTACATTTAACTGTTCTAAATATATCTTAAAAGATGATTATTGATTATTGATGAGGATTTCATTTAGTATTTTCCATAATTTATGAATGGATCCATGCAGGAGTGTGAGTGTCGCCCCATACCATTTATCAGGGGACTTCTGTCATGTTGTACAATCCAAGTGGGGACCATCTTTTATATTTTAGAGCACAAAGTGTGTCTGTTCTTTGAATGTGAACTTATGTAAGGGACAGTATTTTCTAAATGATCTTTTTTCACAATAACATGACTTCAGTTTTAACTACCACAATTTATCATGGTTCAATCAATCAACAATCACTGTTCCCTGCACTTGAACAGCCTTAAAGCTATCATCTGTCTTTTTGATGGAGTTACCAACAGCATATGTCAGAGCCTGCACAATAGTATACAGACCTTCAAAGAAAGTTTAATGTGTAGATTTATTTTTTACTTAGTGCTGTTAAACAGAAAAGATGGTTCCCACTTGGAAGTCCCCTCATTGCCTGTACAAAATGACACTGGTCCCCTGTTAGATGTTATGGAGTGACACTTACACTCCAGCATTTATGTATTCATTAGGTTAGAAAAAAAAGTTTAGTGCTGTCTCTATAGTAGATAATAAATAATAAATAAATCAAATATTTAATTGTGATTAATCGCATGATTGTCCATAGTTAATTCGCAAATTAATCACACATTTTTTAACTGTTCTAAATATATCTTAAAATTATGTTTACAAGTTTTTTATATTATTATTAACATGGGAGTGCACAATATGCTTGCTTTATAAAAAATGTAACTGTACATGTTAAGGAAACATTTCTGACAATTGTGGGATCTGTGATTCACATCAATAGAATATATTTACTGTTAAAGATAGATTCCACTATTTCACTAGAAGGTCCCCTCTTGTACTGTTAAGACTGACAGAGTACTGTTAAGACTGCTGTTGGCAAACACTCATTGAGTGAAACAATAGGCACAGCTCCCCTGCTGCAGTGAATGGAGTCCCCTCTTAGATATGTAAATGTCGCTTAAGGATTCAAGTCCCCTCTTGGCAACTACTTTAAAAAAATAAAAAACATCACATTTGAAGTTATATTATGACAAAAGTACTTCAAACTAAACACTGTATTATGTTTTTGTATTTTTAAAATGACCAGAAATAGAGGTCCCCACTTGGTCGATGAAAACCGATAGTCCCCTGTTGGTAAAGTAAACGTGTATGTGTGTACATGCGTGTGTGTACCTGTGGCCTGCGGTGACTAATAATCTTTGCTGTACCAAATGTCACACGGTCACAGCACTGCGACGTGATAGGGCAGCACCTTCCCTCTGTCCTCTTTGTCATCACACACACACACACGCACACACACACACACTGTATAAGACGACTTATTTTGTCAGCACCAATTGTATTACAATGATTATATAATAATTTAAACAAAAACACTATTATTTTCAGGGTTGGACTTGATGATACAATGCAAAAATAAAAGTAATAATGTATCTTCTGCAGGCATAGTGAGTTTTGTCTCATTTATTCTTTTAATACGGTCTGTATTGGAGTTTGGCCATCATCATATAATGAATGCATTTGAACGACGTACAACTGCTAGCAGCAGGACCCGTTTACTCCTTAATGACCCGGCTAAGGGTTTGACCTTTTCAACGACACTGTTTCAATAGGAGCCGTCTCTGTTCAGCCGCCGTGCTGTTAGACTCATATTCGTCTGTGGCTTCTGTTCCTGTTCTCTCATTTCTTCCCTTATTCTCCCTCTTAGTTCTTTATTGTCCCCTTTGTTTCCAACTGCTACTACTTCCTTTGTCTTCTATGTCTTTTAAGTCTTTTTCGTCCCGTTTCTCTTTGCCGTTTTTTAATTTTCTCTGTCTTCCCGCACACTCCTTCTGTTTGACTCCATCTCCGGTCTCATTTCTCTCTCGCTGCGGCGCCCTTTAAGAGATCCAGTTTGTAATTAACTTTTACAGCCAATCATCAGTAAAAAAAAGAAAATAAGCATATAATTAAATTAGACCTTTTTGTGGTTTATCGGAAATAGTTTCCACTTGTGCCAAATTGTATTTGAATCCCTCTTCTTATTGAACTCATAGTCTCGTGGCGAGGATGTTCGACTTCCAGCTGAAAGGTACTGGGTTCGATCCCCAATATCCGGAGTGTACCTATACCCTTGAGCAAGCTGCCCTAACCTGCTCCCCTATGTATCTGATTTCACTGTGAATCACTTTGGATAAAAGCATCTGCTTGAATGACTAAATACTTTAGTTGTCTACTTTGTATTTTTTCATTTTGAAGTTATCAATGATTATCAATAATGCCCATGGTAACATTGGGCGATAATGGCCAAACAAGCCAAACAAATTGATACCTAATGTCTATTCGAGGCTGTGTTGTCCTATAATTGATTTAAACCACCTTCCTGTGCAACTTATTAAAAGGTTGGATTTGGATCGAAATGCAGACATGAAGTTATTGAAGAGACCATGTGATTAATCATAATTAACCAAACAAAACTGCGTATTGCCAGCTAGGCTATTAGGTTAATCAAGATAAATACCACAGCCACGTGCCGGTCAGTCGAAAACATATCACATAACTTAAGACGTTGCTCCCTCCTTCCCCCGGCACCTGCTTTCTGTTGCTAACATCTCATAAAAAAAATTCCTCTGTATCGCCCCCCCAACCAGCGTTGACCTTTCACCTTCTCTGCACATTCCCTCTTTTTTTGTCCTAGTTTTGTTAGACCCTCTCCCGTCCTCCCTAACTCCCCCCCCCCCCTCTCTCTCTCTCTCTCTCTGCAGTGCAGTCACGAACGCTCTCGCTCTAAGGGACCAGGTGATTGACAGTTGACGCTTCGATCCACTGACATGTTGGGTGCGAAGATTGATTTAAAGATTGATTTCTCTGGACATCTGCGCTGTGTGTGTGTGTGTGTGTGTGTGCGTGTGTGTGTGTGCTTGTATTGTTTAGTTGAATGTATATCTCCTTGTCGTAAACAGATGGCTTGTGGACAGACAATTTAGTGGCAGCAAGGGAATCTGGGAGTGTGCTCAATGGGCGACTGTAGTAATCGCCCAATGGTAGGCTCTTGGGCGGGCTTACACCTTATACTCCTCCCCCTTCCGCCATCTGCCACCGTTGCTGCATCCTGGGCTTAGCGACGCCCAAGACGATTGTGATTGGTTAAAGAAATGACAGTGAGTAGAGCCAGACCTTTCTCCGGCGCTGTGCTAAAACCAAGTGTGGAGATAGGTGTGGCTATGCGAGACTAAGGCACAGGTAGCAGGGCTGAGGGCCTCTCGCCTGAACTTGGGATTTTCGAAACTTTCGAAACCCAACACCAATTGTTTTTGTGAGTTAGAGAGAAAACTATACAGTTCCTCACCGTTGATTCTGTGACTAATTGTGCACGTTCACTGCACATCTGTGCACTTTGCTGTGCAACTCTGCTCTGTAATCGAATCAGTCTGTTCCCGTCAAAGCTCAGGGTTGGTTGGTTACAGTTTGCTTCGACAGGCCCTTTAAGCCCCATGATGACAATTTAAAATCCTAATTCTGGCGCATGAATCAAAATCAACACACATTTCGTTGCTTCAGTGCTGCATCCAGTTTTCTTTTTAACATATTCATGGACGGCTCAAGATGTTCTTGCTCTGCATTCACTCTCCCACTCGCACACATACACACACACACACACACACACACACACATGCATACACAAACACATAGACTTGTTTATTGCCACTTCATTGTTCCGTGACAATTTTGCAGCGGTATTTAAGTCATTTTTTTTCGTATTTGTTGTTTGTTCACTAAGGACTCACATATGTCCCAATTTGTCATGTTCTATATTTACGAACATTATGTGTATGTATACTTCAGGTTTCATCCTCCAGAAATCATCCTCATCATCAAGGAGATTGAAACATGCTAATGTGGCCCTGCAGAATTTCATTGGATTAGTGACAAAACACACTAGCCAGCTGTTAGCGTGTAGCAGGTTTTATATGAGAGGGGAATGGAAACATGTCAGGGTATTATTGGTTTGAAGCCTGTCACACACACGTGCACACACACACACACACACACACACACACACTGGCACAAGGAAGGATGATTTGTGTGCATGTGTGCGTGCGTCTTATTCAAATATTAATAAGAACGAAAGGCGCCGATGTTAGCTCACGCATGTCAGCTATATATGAGCACTTTTTCTCGTTTGGGTGTTTACTTTGGTGCTAAACGTTGCATTTTGTCATTCTCTCTATTCATAAATTATGTTGACTGCGATATCTTCTGTGTCATGCTGTGTGGATGCTTTTAATATTAGCAAACTGCTTTCTGTTTTGCATCACACACACACGCACGCACACGCACTCACACACACACACGCACACATTCTGTCATTTTCACAGTTCTGCTGTTGCTGTTTTTCGTTGAGTCATCGTCATCAACAAACACTCACACAGCGATTGGTTCCCTGGCAGAGTTGTTAAGTGACTGACCAACTGTCAAATGGCCCTCGACCAATCGGGTGACAGTGTCAGCTTGACTCCTCAAGAAAAGAAACTGCCAAACGAAATGAATAAAACAGCTCAAATGCAAATCATTTTGTGTGGACTTTGTTTATTTGGGGATGCTAAGTCGAGTATCGTTTTTTTTTGCCTGCCTGTCTGAACATGCGACGGCATTGTGGAGTTTGTCCACCAATTAATTTGTCAGTTATGTGCTACTGTAGTGTGAGCTTATCTGTGTGTGTGTGTGTGTGTGTGTGTGTGTGTGTGTGTGTGTGTGTGTGTCAGGATGGTGAATGTGAGTGTATCTCTTTGGGCAAAAAAAGAGAGAAACACCCAGGTCTCGCCCTTCTATCATCCCCTCAAAATCAAACAACTTTGTGCTGTTACACTTTCTCAACTCTCTTGTTTGTTTCCCCTCTTTCTTACTTTAGCGCTTTGTAACTGAATCCAAACTGGTTTTATCTAATTAAGTCTCTCTCTTTCTCTCCCAAACACACTTGTTTACCTCTTTCTCTCTCGTTCTCTCTCTCTCACTCTCTCTGTGCCAACGGGCCTGCAGCTTCAAGTGTGTGTGTGTGTGTGTGTTTGTGTGTGTGTGTGTGTGTGTGTGTGTGCGTCGGACAGTAGGAAGATAAGTGGAACTTGTATAACCCCCCCCCCCCCCCCCCCCCCCCCCAGGTGGAGTCATACTCTCATGCATAATGCATTTCTCTCTCCACCTCTCTCTCGACCTTTCTCTCCATCTCTCCTTGTCCCCCCTCGCTCCCCGTGGCCTCATCCCTCGTTCACACTCTGATCTCATTCTTCAGCCCCCCCCCCTCCCTCCATCTCTTTTCTTCTCCACAGGCCTCTTTTGCTCTATCTGTCTCTATCTGATCTCACAGTCAACTTAGTTTGAGAAAGTACACAAGTATATGACTTGAATAAGACACCAGCCTCAGGACACTATTTGTTGAACTCGACAGATAGAAACAGAGATATAGATACACGCATCAGGGAATGTAATTAAAATAAATCTGTCCGGATGTCATTGAATATATCTAGTCTGTGGTACAGCTAATTATGATCTGTGAGACTTATGGAAAGTATTTCTATCATACATCAGAGATGTGTGCAAGTTCCTGCAGGACTCCTTAGCGAGTCTAGGAAATACGGACGACTGATTGTTTTAAATTTACTGTCAGCAACTCGGGACTTTAATTATGTTTGTTAAACCTAGATAGTGTAACTGTATTCACAGCAGCAAACTTTTTGTTTGAAATGCAATTTCCTTCATTCTGTATTTTTTTTACCCCCTTACAGACCAAATTAAATTAAATTATGCCGTGAGAAATCCCTGGGTTGATTAAGCCTTGGGTGGGTGGGTTTTTAATTCTCCAGACACTCGTAATTCCAAATTATTTTTGGAAAACATGTCTGCAGTGAAAGAGTTGTGAACCAGTTCCCAAAAGTTACACAGTGCAAGTTGGTACAAGGCCAGGGCTTAGGGCTTGTTAACCCTGAACACCCTTTCCATGTGGACGCATCGCCGGGCAAACACTGGTGTCCCTCGTAATGCTACGGGTCTGCTCCTTGTATGTAGCAGGGCACAGCTACCAGACCAAACTAGTATAGATAACACACACTGACCATTGCTCGTGACCAGTGTTGTAGTCAACACCACCTAAACCGAGACCAAGTCAATACCAAGACCACAGTGTATCGAGACCAAGACAAGACCAAGACTTTGAGGGGTGAAGACCGATCACAGTAATGATATTAACAAGTAAATCCAAAAATGCACAGGCAATTTATTGATATCCCCACAGTTGTGGTCTTGACCGGCCTTGAAATAAAATCCCAAGTCCGCTTTGTCTGAGACCGAGACAAGACCGAGACCTTCAAAAAGTGGTCTCGAGACCAAGACCGACCTTGGGTACTACAACACTGCTTGTGACCAAATGTTAATGTTGGGGGCTACACCTGTGTTTATCCAGCTCTGGGAAAAGGGTCCATTACCTTGTTTACCATTACTGAATTTAGAAAATGTTGTCACATGAAATTTAAAACGTGTCACACAAAGTTGTGTGTCATTGGCTGTCTCGATCCATGTGACCTTTTCCACAAACAGGCACCTAATAAGGAAGGTTCCTCGTTAACGACACACAGCCGGAGATTAGCCTTAATTGACTTATTAATTGCAGCTATGTGTGTGTGTGTCTCTCTGGCTGTGTTTGGACTCGCATAGTAACATGCTGCCTACTAAATGAACATGAACTAAGTATGCCATTACCAGCAGACCGTTCACGCTGAAGTATACAGCCAAGTATCCCAGAATGCATTTCGCACCAATCGGCAGCGATAGCGGAGATTTGAAAGCAGGCTGAAAGCTGTTGTAATTTGACTGTTTATATGTCACTTTATTGAGTTTTAATATTTTTTCGGTCGATAAAGTCACCCTGTAGATTTCCAATGTGTGGTCAGTTTATCTAAATGATGTTTGGAAATTAGCTCCCAACGTTTTTCGGAGATGTGAGGTGAGGTCTGAAGAGACGCAATGCACTGTGGGGCAGTTGTGTATGTCCAGTAAGCGGCCGCCGCATGCTCAGAAATTCTTGCTAATCTACATCCAGGCATTTCTCGCGTACACAAAGTCCACATACTATGCAGTGTGAACGCACTACATACTTGTCATACTTAGTATGAATAGTATCTCTCTCTCTCTCTCTCTCTCTCGTCTTTCTACTCCCTTCTCTCTCCCCCTTCCCTCCCCCCATCTCTCTCTTTCTCCCCTATACTTTCAATACAGCTGTATTGCCATCCTCTATGTGCGCGTTCTCCCATCATTCCCCACAGGTGTTGTTCTTTTGTAAAAACTAAAATCAAGTCAAATCAAACACACAATCCAGAACATGCAAGGAAGATGCAGGTGTGTGTGGGTGACTCTCCCTCTCTCTCTCTCCCCCCTCTCTCTCTCTCTCTCTGTTTTTCTCTTTATTAGCCCCAAGTTATGTTAGTCTACACTCTATGTTTATTGCAATGTCTTGTTTTCTGCCATAAAAAAAAGTGAGAAAATATTTGCCCCGTGTGGCGCAAGTCACATGGCTAACAAATGAGCCTGAATAGACCATTACAGTGAAAGGATTTGGTGCTTCATCATGTTTGTGCCATCACAGTTATTACACAACTCACCCCCCCCCCCCACACACACACACACACACCCTTTCAATTTCCACTCAATACATGTACGACCGGCTGGCTAAATTATGTGTGTTTATTTGCTGTTTTTTTTCCCCCTACCGCAGTGAAAATACAGAATCGCTGTGTGGTGGAGCGGTGGAGCGTTTTAAATATGAGAGCTATTTCGTATAGTCGTTCCCACACTCAGCGGTTCAAACTGATGAGCACTTTACGCGCTTGTTTTTTTTTTTGGGAGGTTGTCTTGAAGAGCTTTGAATGAGTCTGCTTTTACAGTGCATTAAGTCTATAATGAGGCTTTCAAAACATTCGTGAAGCTCTTTTCCTATTTTTCTTTTCACAGATAAAAACGGGGGTTGCCATGAGTCAAAAGCCGCCGTCTCTTCGTGAGAATCGGTATTCACCATGGAAATATGCAGAATTGTATGCAGTTTCCAAACTTTTTAACTTGAGCATGGATTTAGCTGAACAGTAGCCTCTTTGTTTGTTGTTGTGACATCGCAACTGGCGCCACCTTTAACCTTTATGGAAATCGCCCATCCAGGGTTACACATTTTTTTTGCAGCAGATGCATACTGTGCAAGTGTAATACCCTTTTTACACCAAAGAAAGCGCATATATGCAGGTTTTTTGAACGCGTGCAGACCCGCTCAAAATAGGCGATTGATCCTTTCCCATTGCCAGTAGACAAGTAGGGTTTTTTCTGGTGTGTCACGTTTGACGTCACATTCAACGTCAAGTTCAATGCTAAATTCCCATGGCTACTGTCATTTGTCCCGGGAATGAATGCCGGGTGTTCCCATTCCCACTGCAGACAAAAGCCAAATGTTAGTGGGTCTTGGTGGGTTTTTTGGCCAGTGGGAAAGGGGCTTTAGTGAACCCCCTGTTTCAGCTCAAACTCAAACACTATGAAATAAATACAATATTGTTTCGGGTTAAGAGACCTAGGAAGGATGAGTGTTATAAGCGTGTATAAGAGCGTATAAAAGAGCGATACGAAAGTGTCCGGGAAGCTTAACAAGAACATTGCTGATATAACTGCTCCATAACTGCTGCTGAGACGGCGTCCACACGGACCGCAGCGTGAGCATACCGGGAGCATAGCCACTCGGCGTCGGCTTCACTTTGATGTTGCATCGAAGTGCCTCCAAAAAGGCAATGAATAATTCCTGTTTAAATTTGACATAATCGATACCACATCCAGTTTGTTTGTACAGCCCCATATCACAGCTGTCTCATAAGGCTTCACAGACCAACCAATTAAAGGGGATTTCAAACCCGATAGATGCGACATCCCCTTTAATCCAGAGACCTTTAATGGGAAAAAAAGAAGACTGATGAGTTTGCAGATAAAAAATATTGATATTCAAATTTAATCAATATTACTCACCACACAATGAACCAATGAAAATGTCATGATGCAGTATGGTTCAGGTGTTCGACCTCCATCTGAAAGGAACTGGGTTCAATCCCCAATGTCTATAGATATCGTTGAGCAAGATGTCGACGATATGGATTCACTCTACTGTCGCCTTGGATAAAAGCATCTGCTAAAAAAAGTAGTATGAGTGTATAGTAGTATAGTGTGTGTAATTTTTTTCCTCCAGAATAATTTGTACACAGATTGTTTCAAAA